>CM051504.1:3513094-3583528 GCA_028031935.1 Paedocypris micromegethes
TTTTTTTTTTTTTTTTTTTAAATCTATTTATTGAAACAGAGGATTTCGGGATCTTTGTTTGGATTAGACACTGGATTAGACAGACAAAAAAAGCCGTTTCTTTTGTCTCCTTTGAAAGTAAGCAGGTAACTAACTAAACATTAAACAAACATTCAAATTTGTCAGGTTTCACGAAAGTTTCCACAGTGATGATTTGTTGTCGAGAACATATTAATGCAGTATTGACATGAAATATTCCACAACAATGAACAACACTGAAATAAACCATACTAAATTCTCAATTATTGCAAATCCTCAATTATTGCATTATTCTTCATCATTAATCATACGAAAGGAAAGAACAGTGGGAAACACATTGGCTGAACACACATCTCCTACTCCAGAAATACTTTCTTACTTTATATATATATATATATATAGTTTAGATACACACACATACAGTATATGACTCATTTACATAAAAATGATCCATCGTGTGAGTCAAACCTGAGGCCTGCTGGGGACTTCCTGTGTGAAGTTTGCATGTTCTTGGTGTTTTTGTGTGTCCACATCTATGATTGTGGTTGATGGGCTCTAGCTCCTCATGACCCAGAAATGGAAAAGCAGTTACAGGAATGAATGTCTCACGATGCTGTGATGTTTCCTTACAGTCTTGTTTTATGGTGCTCATCCAGGTTTTTTTGTCCTCCCCCGTGTGTGTATCTGATGGGTTGCGGTTGGAAGAAGAAGCGCGAGCAGATGGAGCGAGACGGCTGTTCGGAGCAGGAGTCTCAGCCCTGCGCCTTCATCGGGATCGGGAACAGTGAGCAGGAGATGCAGCAGCTCAATCTGGAGGGCAAGGTAAAGCCCTCACACACACACACACACACACACACACACACACACACATTGTACAATTCATCGTAAAGGATCGCGATCTCGATTCCACCCCCATTGCATTCTTAACCCATTTATACGAATCAGCCAAACTTGTTTGATCTGGAGATCACACACACACTCCAGTGTTTCTATGGGATCAAATTAGTGCCAAAAAGAGTTTTGCTCGAGCAAGCGAGTTTTCAGCTTGGGTTCAAATCATTAAAGGACTTTTTTACTCCTTGCTCTGATTGTTCAAAGCGAACACATCTCAAAGCATGTCCCCGCCCACCACGGCTGGTCATAAAACTAAAATCGGTTGAAAGATTTTGCTGGTATAAAAAGGATTATAAAAAGATTTAAAGGATTTTTTCTTTGTTGCCATTACTTTTACATTACATCATTTTTCCGTACATTTATTTAAATTTAAAGCAAAGGGTAATACGGGTATTCTATTACTATTTGACAACCTGGTGTTCAGGATTAAATATTTTACATTAAAAATAATTCCAGAATTGTGAAAGTATATCACAATTCTTTCACAATTCTGGAATTATTTTTTCCCTTTATTGTAAGCAAATAATCGTGATTCTCATTTGTCCCAGAATCGTGCAGCTCCAACACACGGTTGATTCACTATTTCCCCTTCCTGCAGAATTACTGCACAGCCAAAACCTTGTACATCTCCGACTCGGACAAACGCAAGCACTTCATGCTGTCTGTGAAGATGTTCTACGGGAACAGCGCAGACATCGGCGTCTTCCTCAGTAAACGCATCAAGGTCATCTCCAAACCCTCCAAGAAGAAGCAGTCGCTGAAGAACGCCGACCGTGAGGACTCTCCTCTGCTGATGTGATGTAGATATAACCTTCCTAATCTCTGCCTGTCGTCTACAGTCTGTATAGCATCCGGAACCAAGGTGGCGCTGTTTAACCGCCTTCGATCGCAGACGGTCAGCACGCGCTACCTTCACGTGGAGGGCGGGAACTTTCACGCCAGCTCACAGCAGTGGGGAGCGTTTTACATCCATCTGTGTGAGTGTCTTATGATGTACAGTCAACACACACACTATTCATGTAATGCATATGTGCTCTGTCATGTCATTTGTAAGAACAAGTGTCGCGTGATGACGTCACTGTGTGTTTGGTGTATTCTAGTGGACGATGAAGAGTCGGAGGGCGAGGAGTTCACGGTGCGGGACGGTTACATTCACTACGGCCAAACTGTCAAACTCGTGTGTTCTGTGACCGGAATGGCTCTTCCTCGACTGGTGTGTAGATGTTTATATTTGTGCACTCACACACACACTTGAATTTATGGTGATGTACAGTACTTGAGTAAATTGACTTTGTTACTTTACTTAAGTATTTTTGGCTACATTGTACTTGTACCGAGTATCAAAAAAAAAAAATAAGCAACTTTTACTTTCTACTTGACAACATTTGTGATTGAGTATCTGTACTCTTTACTCCACTACGTTTTAATGGATTCTTACCATTACTCGCTACGTTGTGATTTTGCGTGACAAGTTGGCATTTTTTTTACTACCACGGTTAATTTCTTGACATGAACGTGAATTAGCGGTTGCACTTTTTGCACATTTGAGTTTGACTGAGACTTTTTGTTCTTTTTTATCTATTTTTTCTGTCATTTTGAGACATTGAGGTGTTAACTTTCATTTCAATTTAGGAAATAAAACCTCATAAAAAGATTCTTTCACATTTCCTGGTGTTTCTTAGCCTAAATTCAGAAGGAGTAAAATGCTCAAGTTCTAAAATTGGATACTTTACGACTTTTACTCAAGTCTTCTTGTACTTATAACTTGTAATGGAGAAATGTGTTTTTTGTTGTTATTTTTTCCCCCTTCCTTTTTTCATTTTTGCAAAAAATGGCCTTCAATGTTGTCTTTTAATTTTTTCTCTTGGTGTTTTTTCCTGTAGTATTTCCTTGTTATAGGAACAATCCTTGAAATAATTGCTTTCTTTTTGTTTTTGCAGCTGTAAAACACAAATAATAATAAAGTCTATCTTATAAACTTGTTTTACAGTAAGGTAACTGTTCCTCAAGTCTGGTTTTCAGATACTCTTTACCCTTCTGTCCCTCACCCACAGATCATCCGTAAGGTGGACAAACAGACGGCTCTTCTGGACGCAGATGACCCGGTCTCCCAGCTGCATAAGTGTGCCTTTTACCTGAAGGATACAGAGCGGATGTACCTGTGCCTTTCCCAAGAGCGGATTATACAGTTTCAAGTGAGTCGACTGACAGAATGTGCTGGCTCCTCGTGATCTTAACTCCACAAACTGAACTTGTTGAACATGTGCAGGCGACTCCGTGCCCAAAGGAACCAAATAAAGAGATGATAAATGACGGTGCCTCCTGGACAATCATCAGCACTGATAAAGCAGAATACACCTTCTACGAGGGCATGGGCCCTGTACACACTCCCGTCACGCCTGTGCCTGTAGTCGAGAGCTTACAGGTGACACACACACACACACACACACACTTTCTCTGGTTTTAAACGCTTGTCTGTGTGTTTCGAGTAGTTAAATGGCGGAGGAGACGTGGCGATGCTGGAGCTGACAGGGCAGAACTTCAATCCTAATCTGCGAGTTTGGTTTGGAGATGTAGAGGCGGAAACCATGTACAGGTCTGTATTTTATCAATAACATCCCTTGCAATACATATATAATAAAAATATAATAGCTATATGACCTTGTTAAATATCAGTGATTGATTAATCGTTAAAATTCACTACACCACTGGCGCACGCCACTTTTGGTTATTTTTATTTGCCTTTGTATTATGTATATTTTGTCATTTGCTTTTTTCTTGTGTTGTTTGTTCTCGTATATTGTGTCGTATTTAAACAGTTTCTTGCCTTCTATATTTTGGACCATATTTTAATATATTGTAGTTATTTATTTTGGTTATTCAGTCTGTTTTTTTTACCATTATCTCATCTTTCTTTTTGCACCAAACAGAGTAGTAATACTAATTTCATTAACCATGTGATACAATGACAATAAAGGCATTCTATTCTGTTCTGTTCTGTTCTATTTTAAAAAGCATTATAGAATTGTTAGAAAATGCTAAGTTAGTACTTAGCATTATTCATGTTTTAAAAGCGTAATTAACAGCATGTGATTAACATAATAAAAGTTTTCACACTTGTTAAGGATCAGTTAATTACGCATTAATGAAGGTTATGCAGAACACAGTGTGGTAATAAACACTTTATTCACACTTGTTTCCGTTTAACTCGTGATTAGTTCAGGTAGTTAGAAAGCATTTTCTAGTTGTCAGTTAAATGTTTGTGTGAGAATGTTCGGTAAAAATGTTTAGACCTTATTAAACATTTATAAATGCGATTTTAATGTTTGGTTACTAAACAAAAAAAGGAAAAATAAACAGAAGGAAACCTGACTATAAACATTTTAGGCCTTTATTGGAAACTTTATTGGAAGTTGTAAACTTCTTACTAGTGTCTATTAATGTAGGCTAGGCACAATACTTCATGAATGATTCATTGATTGATTATTTACAGGTGCTTAACTGAGTGTACATAGCATGTATGTTTTTCAAGTTGCTACCAAATTTTTCATTCAGGAGGATTCAATATTAATTCTGAGATTACTTGCGTAATACCTTACTTAGAGTATTTGTCTGCAACTTTTTTTATTTGTTTATGTAATTCTTTTTATAGCTCTTTTTCTGTTGATGTTTCAGTTTCCCTTTAAATAAATGTCGGTCTATCACCTCTCTGTAAATATCTATCCTCTATTCATCCATTCATTCATCTGGTAATGAAACCATTATCCATCTATTTTTCTAACCATCCATTTATTATTTTCATTTAACCATCATCCATCCATTTATCCAATCAAACATCTAAGCATCTATGCTAAATTTTACTCACTTTACTTTATTCATTCTTCCAATTAACCAACTACCCATCCATTCAAACATCTATTTTTCTATCCATCCTTTGGATCATTAGCCTTCTCTCCGCTCTTTTTTTTTTGCTTTATTTGTCTGTTCATCTGTTGTCATCATTCACAGCTATTCAACGACCATTCGTCAATTTCTCCAATTATTCTTTCATTCATTTATCCAACTAGCTGACCATTTATCCATCCGTTCATTTATTCAATCATCCATCCATTCATATCATTCCAACCATGTATCCATTGATCCAGGTGTCATTTTTTTTTTTAATTTACCCATCTATCTTTTTATTTAGCCGCACCATATTCAGCCATCCATCAATGTATTTGCGCTGTGGAACCTGTCTGTCTGTCTGTCTCTCTCTCTCTGCCTTTATATTTGTCTGCTGGTGTCTCTATTCCAGCCATGTTTATGACTGTATATCCAAGTGATTGTGGTAGTAAAATCGCAATTTACCGCCAGTAAAATGAATCTCCTAGTAAAAGTTCTATGAACCAGACCCCACACAAACTGTTGAATCTGTTTCCGATCATCTTAAAAGCATCTGTCAGTGACATAAACCGCCACTAAATCACCCGTGCCCGTCTTGTTGCCCCGTAGGTGCGGTGAGAGCATGCTGTGCGTGGTCCCGGACATCTCGGCCTTTCGTGAGGGCTGGCGCTGGGTCCGGCAGCCGGTGCAGGTGCCCGTGACGCTGGTCCGCAACGACGGCATCATCTACTCCACCACGCTCACCTTCACGTACACTCCCGAGCCGGGGCCGAGGCCACACTGCAGCGCGGCCGGAGCCATCCTACGTGCCGGGAACACCAGCACCAGCTTGCTTTCTGGGGGCAACGGAGACTCTACGTACAGCGCGTCAAGCGTCGTCACGGCGACGGGCTCCAACGCAGCTGCAGCCGTGGTGTTATAACAGAAACGGGGCAGAGAATTCTTGACTGAAGAGAAAGAAGTCGCGGGTGAAGAGGCTTCTGGACACACTCGTGGTGGCGTGATTGCCCCCTTGTGGTCGTCTTGAAGGTCGCCCTCTTGTGGTCGCTCTCTGGTGCTCGCAATACCCAAAGCCTGAGAGGTTTCTTCACGACGGCAAAACCCGGCACCTAGAAGACGTGTCAAAGGCACGGAGGCTAAAACGGTGCGTGTCAAACGGGCCGACTGAACGAACATGTCTCTTACGTTTCTTCCTTTCAGTGCGTGTGTGAGAGAGCGAGATGCATCGCAACCTGAAAGGTGGGAACTCGTGCTTCACATTAAAAGTGCGAAATGACCGTTTTTTTTTTATGGACCAAGAAAAATGTATAAGCTTTAGCAAAGGTACAGCGTTTTCCCTCCACCCTTGTTTATATATACATATAAACATTATTCTTTGCATTTGTTACCAAATGGGTTCTATTCTTCCTCTGAGCTTCAACTTTATGGTCATTTTTTTTGTACATAGATGCCATCATCACACATTTGTTGGTTTGGATTCTTACGATTTTGATACTTCGAGTTCTATTTTTTCATACCTGTTTTTCCATTGGGTTTAGTCGTTTGAGTTTTGGGAGAATCTCAGAGGATTGTTATTTTTTTCTTTTTAAATTCTCAGTGGTTTTTACGTGTCTCTAAAGAATTGAGCTTTAAGCAATGCCTCCGCCTTGCCTGCGTCCCAGTACGCGACACTCTTCCTCGAAACATTTCCCCCGCCCGACTGGATTGAGAATATTGGCGTCTGACTTTAGACCAGAGAACATGAGATAGTGGCCGTGTGTGTTCTTGCATTTCACTAGTGAGAAAGACGGACGTCGGCGTTGTGATCTTCCTTAGTGTCAATTCCCCTTCGTTCTCGTCTTCCTGCATTTTTCCAGCATTTTCGAAAATGTGGACGGCCTCATTTCGAGTGTATTCGGAGACGTGTTTGACCATTAGATGTGGCCTTACTGTAACTAAGGTTCCTGGATTCGTTGGCCCCTTGAAAAGGAGCCCGACGACCCCGAGCTGAGGAACCAAGCCTTGCGTTATTACATTTGACATGCCATTTTTGATATTCCAACGTCAATCCCTGGACTTTTCTTAAAGATTGAAATGTATCGAGTACAAACACACCCAAAGATGTTTTGTTGCGTTGTTTTTGGGCTCTCGCACACCAAAAGTAGGAAGCTTTACTCGGCCGGTCATTGTTTAATCGTGGCCTTGATGTCTCACTAACTAGTGGTAGTATTATTAACAGAACTAGAGCGGTAACTCATCAACCAGCACTAAAGTGTTTCGTGACTTTTTTCATGTACAGTAATTTAACTTTTCGACTTATGCATTTTGTAGGAGAAAGACTAGGAAATACAATGACAACGCAAACCGATGGGAAGACGCTAGGTTTTCTCTTAGTCGTTGGTCTTTTCGTGGCTCTTAAACGGTCACGATTGGGGCTGTGGGTGTTTAGTCCCGACTTTTCCTTACGTTGTGGGGTCCAGATAGCAACCGAAACTAGAAATCTAGAAGTTTATGGCCTTTAATTGTGTTTGTCTGGGAAAACCTAAGCAATACTGTATAGGTCACTTTGTGTGTGGAAACAGCCACTGATTTTCACCAGCCTGATCCACGGTGTGTGGAACCAAGAACATTCACTTTCTTCTCGCTTCCTCGTGCTCATCTCTGTCAGTGTTAGATTAGCCTCCGTCTTCCTTTGGGGGTTCGTGTAGGCGACTCGTCAAACAAGGCAATACTCCAGCGTTGTGTAGTGTAGATTTCGGGGACAAAACTGTAACTTGAATGTTTCTGCAAAACAAAACAAAAAAACGACAAAAAAGTTCACTTGTTGCCTCCACTAAATTAACTTATTGTTCTTTGTGTTTTACACCTTGCTGGAGCTTCTTCTGTGAAACGAGGAGTCTTTGCTTTCTGTCATATCGGAATTGATGTTTTTATTTTAGTCTTTTTTTTTTTTTTAATTTAAAGAATAACGTTCGATATTTTACAGTAATTTCCCCAATCTACCGCAACTACACATTTTAAAGATTTATACAGTGTGAAAAGTAATTTTTTTAAAATGTGAAACCATTTCCTGATTCAATAAATCGTCCCAATTTGCCACAAATTAGCATGTCCTAAATGAATAATTAGCTTGTTGTTATTTTTATTTAATTTTTAATTTCCCCAATTTACCAGAACTATGTTTTTGTAAAATTCTGGCAGATTTTCTGAAAATTTATACAATATGAAAAGTAATTGCTTTTATACCTTTTAAATAAATTGTCCCCATTTTCCACAAAACAACACGTCCTAAACGAACAATGAGCTTGTTATTTATTACTTTTTAAAACATTTCATGAATTGCTTAATTTATTGTCTACTGCGTGTTTGTTGAGAGCATTTTTGAACTCGCTGGCGTTCTGTTTGCTCCGCTAAAGCGCTTTCTCTTGCTCCCTGAACCAACCAATTGACAATCTTGCTGTTTTTTACTGTTTACATTTTTAAGGTGTTGAGCTTTATGAAGGATCCCATATCTGAAACCGGAAAATTTGATCGAAAAAAGACGAGCATGTGTAATTTCCAGACACTTTTGGAACTAGGCTGCATTTCTGAGGCGTTTCCCGCCTTTTCTGAGGCGCGTTAGCCTCGACAACACAGAGCGGGAAAACGAGTGAACTGTTTATTTTCAAATTGGTTTTGTTTTCTGTATAATTGAGTTTTGTATTTCTCGTTGGACTTTGCTCTTCCTAAAACGGTTTAGCTTACCGAGCTCCGATCAATGCGTAGGTGAACGGTGTCAATAAAAATGCCAAATGTCTTACAGACACCGCTAGCTGGTTAGCATTAGCTTTTAAACTTCTACTCGAAAAGCTTGTTGATGAAGTTGTCTTGCCTTGTTCGTACATAAACGTGTTATGAGGACACATTCTTGTTTGTCTGTCTCAGATTGAGTAGGTGATTTACCTCGTCCCTGTTTTTTGCACTTATCGGTCTAGATTAGCGGATCGCGGCGCATCTTTCTCCCGTTACTAACAGCAAACTGGCCGCGCCTAATCCCATGTTTCTGAGTGCGGTTCTTCTTTCACCGTCTTGCCAGTGAACTCTGTCGTTTTTTGTTTTCCACTCGTACACTTCTGAGGTAACAGTACGGTAGCATTCTGTCATTTCCGCGCTGCTGAGGTGAGGATCATCTTCTTTAATGTGAAAAAAAATGGAGACCATTTTGAACACAGTGGAAAAACAAATTCTGTTTCAATTGTCTGTTTGGTTTTGTACATATTGCACCTGCTCGGTTCCATATGTCATTCAAGAATAAAATTGCAATATTGCCATAAAGAACTTGACATTTTTGGTCGAAATTTGTTTTATTTGTTTATACTGAAGTATTAAATAATTATAATTGTGTCACTTATGTATTACCATGTTTCAGGGGTCGGGACCCTATATATGGCTCTTCTGGTGGCTGCATATGGCTCTTAGACAAAGCTTTAAAAATACATAATAACGTAAAACATTTCAAACGTTCTCCGGTATTTCAACTCATCCGCTTCCTGGTTGCGGGCTAGCCAATCACAGCTTTCCTCTGGACAACACCATGTTTTCTATTGGATAACGCGTAACGTTGTCCTGACGTCAGGACGTTTTTCCTGCCCCCTTTTTAATATTTAGTAGTTCGCTACCTAATAGCGGAAACCGTTGCGTTCCAGACCAGTCGCGTGCGCGCGCGGTAACTGCGTGTCGCTGCACAAACACCGGGCTTCGCGTGTTCGCTAGACGTGTTTCTTTGCCGTTTTCAAAGCCACGTGTTTGCAGGGGATGACATTGCTTTAATGGGCATTGCTTAACATGGGGTAAAATAAGTTAAAAGTTGTAAAATAAATTCAAGTTTTAATGGATGCCCTCCCGATTTTAAATGTATTTTATTTGTGTTTGATTTATTGGAAATGTATTTGTATATGTCTGGGTTTATTTGACCCGGGGGTTCTGAAAGAGTTGAAACACCGCTGTGCACTGTGTTTCTGGTCGTTACCGCACGTTTTTGTTTTGTCAGAATTAAAAGTTGAAAACGAGCCACACGAGTATGAAGACATTTTACATATAATTACAGCGTTATCAAAACGAGTTGAAATACTTGTTGTCCTGCATTTCATATTGGTTTTACAAATCTGCATAGATTTACTTAGTTTTAAACAGGTATGGCTCTTTTGGACTTCATTTTTACCAATATGCCTTGTTTATGGCTCTCTCAGCCAAAAAGGTTCCCGACCCCTGCCATATTTAGTGCATGTATGAGTTTGAATAATATTTTTTAATTATTTAATAATGTATTTAGTTTGTTAGTGTGTGTGGTATATAATATAGTATATTTTATAGTATTATTTATAGCAAAGATTATGAAAAAAATGCCTTTTTTCTAACAAAAAGTCTAATTAAATAATAGTTATTCCTCTTTCTTCTCTAGAAACAAAATAAAGATAATAGAACGATGTTATGAATTGTCCAAAACATTGTTGTCATAATTCAGACAAATCCTCTAGTTCCTAATGTTGCCGTACATCTCGACATTGAAACATGACAATGGCATGAAGAGTCACACTGTTTAATAGAGCACACGCCGCCACTCGGCTAACACACACCAAAAAAAAAACTCAGTTACATAAAAACACAGCAACGACCTCGTGTCCCGCAGTGAAAATAGTCCAGATGTTAAAAGCAGCCTTGAGTAACACTTTGAAATGACCAACAGGTGTGAAAAGTCTCATGTTATGAAAACCAACGGTTCCGTCATCATGTACACACAGTTCTGACACGAGATAAAGAAATAGCCGCGGCTTTCCTAGAAGAAAATCATCCGAGTGACACTGAAAAAAAAACTACATGTGTCAAACATTAGCCGTTTCGAAAACATTTTGCAAATTGGTGTTGGATTCGGAGAAGATTAGAAAATAATCTGTTGTGATCATGAGATTACTTTTAGGAAGTTTTGGGACCACTTTTTCATACTGATTTCCTTGTTTGAATTCCTAATTTTTAGTCAACTTTAGTTGGACAAAAATTAATACATATTTAGTTTTAATTGAATAGTAATATTACATAAAATTGTAATGCAATGGTGACCATCTTAAATCTGCTGCGAAATTCACAGATTTAAATATAAAGACTTCACTTTACGCGTCCAAACTTGAATAACAACCGATGTTCTTCAAACACAATGGACTAGCGCATTCTGAGAAGCTGCCGATGGAAGAATGGGTTCGTCCAACTGCCTCCTTACAAAAATCCAAGTCTTTGACCTCAGATGACCTTCAGAAACAGAAAGTCCCGTAGCTAAGCCTGTGCTGACCCGCGCATGCTAGCGTCCGTTGTCCTGGTTAGAGTTCCACAGCTCTGCGGGTTCCTGTCAGTCTGGCCAATCCGAACGCTCCCTCCGGTCCCAAACAGCGTTCCCGGACCGGCCGGACCTCCGACGCTGCGCCGACTGCTGCTCCTGCTCATGTCGGGCGCCACGGGCCGACAGCAAGAGAAGGTGGCCAGCACGCCCTGCCTGAAGCGCTTGTTCATGAAGCAGTAGACTATGGGGTTGACGCAGGCGGAGGTGTAGGACAGCAAGTGGATGAAGGAAATTGGTGCTCCCGACAGGATGCTGTCCGCCGAGCGCTTGTGGAAAGCTCGCCAGGCGTTCACCACGAAGATGGGCGTCCAGCAGAGGAAGAACAGGCCTACGATGACCAGCAGCATGCGGATGACGCGCTTCTTGGCCAGGAGGTTGGCCGTGGAGCTGTTGCTGCAAACGCGTCTCAGAGATTTGGAGCTGCTGGACTCCACCGGGTCGGAACGCTTCCGCCTGGACTGTTGGAGGTAGCAGCCGTCACTGTCCGCTGGCTTCAAGATGGATGACCGGGATTCTGCGTCTGTTTGTGGTGATGAAAACAGGAATCAGGAGAGTTTGTCAAGATGATGTGTGGTAGAAGGCCATATTTATGCCAATATAAGCACCCGTCTGGTTTTTCAGGCACAAAATAAAAATTCCAAAAAAAAGAAGTGGAACTTTGGCTAAATATTTATTTTTTGCTTTTAACAAACTTTTATTGTTACTCATGTCACTTAGATGTCATTTCGCTTAAATAAGAAATAAAAACAAAATGTATTTTAGCTCCCAGAACTCTAACTCCCAGAAACCTCAGCGTATCCCATTAGCCTTTGCACTCCAGTCAGCCATTTTCAGACATGGTCTTTATCAGACGCTTCACGGTGAACAACGTTTGCGAGGTATAGTTCTCTTACAATAACTCTCACGATAAACAATGACGCCAAAATGGGACAAATTACGTAGCAAACAAAATTGATTACAACTTTGTATTTGTTTGATCACAACTATAAAATCAACACAGTCTTGAAGTGTTTTAAATAGTCAAAAGTACTAAAGTGGATTCAAATAACAAGAGCTAATAGGGAAGAACGGCGAAGCTCCTACACTATTGTTTTTACACATTTTTTTCTATGCTTTTTTTTAAACAAAAAAGTTCAGTTCACAAAGAAGTCTTTGTAGCAATTTGCACACACATTTTTCAAGTACATGTGGTTAAATATAGTTATTTTATAGTCTTTAGAGTACTATTAATTTATTTTAGGTTATACCAGAAAATTTGACGTAAAAAAAAAAAATCAATTATTGAATTTTTGAATAAAGTTTTTTTTCACAACGGCGTCATAATGAGAAAACATCATGGAACGCATGCAAAGTTTGTGAAATTGAATTATTTTCTCGTCAGTAACCCAAACTAAGTTTTGACAGTTGCTTCATTTTAGGTTCTTGTGTGGTTTTAATTTACAGTATATTTTTAAAAGACAAAAAAAACAAAAAGGTTTTGTCTGAAAAAAATGTAAATTTTTTATAGATGTAGATTTTGATATGTAAACTGTCACCATGCATTTTGGAATAAAACTCACACAAAACAGGTTTTACTCCCAAATCTTGTCCTGTTTGTGTCTTTAATGCAAAACCTTTGATGCAGAGTGTTCTAGTGTTGTTTCCTACCTCTGTTTGACTTCCTGTTGGCCATTTCGAATTGGATTCCCCTGTAGAGTTCGAGTGAGGTGAGGCCGTAAGCCGCCATCATGATGATTCCAGGCACAAGGAAGAGGATCAGCAGCATGAAAACATACCTGAAGGAAGATCACAGAGATAAGCCTGATCTTATCACACTTTATAACACGCCTGGCTGAGTAAACGCTAACCAATTTAACAACTTCCTGATCTCGGTTTGAAATTGATTTGTTTTGATTGAAAAAAAAATCTTTTGGCGTGTGTAGTCCCAAACCATCTTGGAGATTTATTTAGGCAGCATGTATTTATTATCAACTCGATCTTTTATCATTGCTTTGTCTATTTCTGGGACATTCCAAAAATCCATTGGGACAAAAGTGTGAACACACCCCCGATAGGTTATCAACCAATCACAGTGCCAGACTTACAAACACACACTTTCACTCACTCAATCATACACTCACTAACTGGTTCGCTCACTCACTCGCTCGATGGTTCACTCTCAACATCTCGCTTTGACTCTCACTGATTCACTTATTCATACATTCATTCTCTCATTCACTGCTCACTGCTTCGCTCACTCACTCATTAATTTACTTATTGCCTCACTCACTCACTCACTCACTCACTCACTCATTGATTTACTTTACATTGCTGCCTCGTTGACTCACTCTCTCACTGATTCACTCACTTGTTCATACACTCACTGATTGATTTACTTGTTGCCTCACTCACTCATTGATTTACTTGCTGCCTCGTTGACTCACTCTCTCACTGATTCACTCACTTATTCATACACTCACTCATTGATGTACTTATTGCCTCACTCACTCATTAATTTACTTGCTGCCTCGTTGACTCACTCTCTCACTGATTCACTCACTTGTTCATACACTCACTGATTGATTTACTTATTGCCTCACTCACTCATTGATTTACTTGCTGCCTCGTTGACTCACTCTCTCACTGATTCACTCACTTATTCATACACTCACTCATTGATGTACTTATTGCCTCACTCACTCATTGATTTACTTGCTGCCTCGTTGATTCACTCTCTCACTGATTCACTCACTTATTCATACACTCACTCATTGATTTACTTATTGCCTCACTCACTCATTTATTTTAACTCTCACTGATTCACTCACTCACTCAATGATTTTCCCGCTGTCTCATTGACTCACTCTCACTGATTCACTCACTCATTCATACACTCACTCATTGATTTACTTATTGCCTCACTCACTTATTAACTAACTCTCACTGATTCATTCACTCAATCACCCACTCACTCACCGACCCACTCACTCATTGATTTACTTACTACCTCTTTGACTCACTGATTCACTCACTCATTCATACATTCACTTATTAACTCCCTAATTTACTCATTGCCTCATTGACTCAGTCTTTCACTGATCTACTCACTCATTCACTCAATGACTCTCACTGATTCACTGACTTATCCTCCTGCTCACTCACTCACTCACTGATTGACTCACTCGTTCACTGTTTAAAAGACTTTTTAAAAGATCACTGATTAAAAGATCATTCACTCACTGACTCGCTAACACACTCATTGATTTACCCACTGCCTCACTCACACTCTCATTATTTCATTTATCCACTCAACACCTCTCTGTAATTTTGTTCACAAAATAACTCACTCACTCACTTACTCATTAACCCACTCATTAATTAATTCGTTCACCAACTCCTCACTCACTGACTCACAAAATTCACTAACTCACATAGTCAGTGAGTTAAGAGAGCTGGAGAAATCCCAAGAACATGATTGTGTTTCCAAGAGGTTCCACTCCTGGTGGTCCTCAGAGGTTCAAACTCGGGACGTTCCTGTTGTCCTGCTCCATCCACACAAAACTCGCGAGATCTTACCAGATCTGCATGACGTCGCTTGGCCAGACCAGGCGGCACATGTTGCCCGTGCTGTTGTTGCTGCGCATGAAGGGCACCAGGGTGCTGCCGATGGGGTACGGAAGCATGAGCAGAAAGGACACCAGCCAGGTCGCCGTGATGACCTTGGCGGCGTGAGACTTGGTCTGCCACGTGCGAGACTTGAAGGGGTTGCAGATGGCGTTGTAGCGCTCCAGCGAGATGGCCACCAGGTTGAAGGTGGAGACGCTGACTGAAATACCTATGTTTGCACACACACATCCAGCCGCACTGTAAATACGGGAATTCATTTGGACTTGTTGAAGAGCTTTTCTAATCATAGGGTAAATTTGTTCGACTGACGGTAAACACCATACTGTAAATAATTCGTAAGCTGGCAGGTTTGAAAACAAATTTCACGAGCTGTTGCGTAACAGCTTCGGTATCAGCATAATCTGCTTTTTACCGACTTGCAACGACTGTAAATGAAGTCAACTTTATCATGAGCGAGTGCCGCAGGAGACTAAACAGACACATAAAACATGATGATGAATTGATTATGAAGATACGACAATGGGCTCATGGTGGTCTCAAAATTTAGGTTGGCTAAAGGTTGTTTGTTGGGGTCTGATTTTTTCCAGTGGTCTTCCTCTCGCTTTCATTTGAAGTGTTTTTACTGGCTGCACCGATACAGAGATCTCAATCTTCCTCACGTCTGAAGTCATCCTCACAACAGTGGCAATGTATTTGGTCTTCAGTGCAGCTAAAATAAACAGATACAGATTTTAAAACGGAATGCCCCTCAAAAACTTTTAAGTATCTATTTAACGTGCTTCTGCGTGCGTGCGTGCGTGCGTGTGTGTGTGTGTGTGTGTGTGTGTGTGACTGAAAATGCAGCCTAATGTTTGAAGTGTTTTTGGTGCGGAGGTGTAAAGAGTACCTGAAAATCTTACTAGGGTAAAAGTACGAATACTTTACTGTAAAAATTACTCCATCACAAATTACAAGTCACCAATTCCAAAAAGGGTTTGAGTAAATGTTGTATTGTAGCCAATGAAAAAAACTAGTAAGTATTTAGTATTTAGTAAGTAAAAGTATTTTACTCGTACTGAATGTAGGTTCAAAAAACACCAAGTAATTTGAGGCTATTTCCTAATATTGAAATGAAATTTAACACCTCATTGTTTAAAAATGGCAGAACTAAATAGATTTATAAAAGAACAAAACGTCTCAGTCAAACACCAATGAGCAAAAAAGTGCAGCTATTAATTCACGTTCACATGATTTAGCTCATAAATAGCATCCAGTACCTTCAGCACTCTGCAGATGGCGATATAGCATTGTCTGCCCAAGAAATTAACCGTGTAGAAAAATATGTCGATTTGTGCCACACAATCACAATGTAAAGAGTAACTCAATGTAAGCGTACTCTGTAGTCAAGCACAGAGTAAAGGTTTGATATTAACAAAGTCAATAATTTACACCACTAATTTGTTGCATATTTTAGCAAAATATCACGTTTTATTGCTGCATTAATTATTTTCTGACACAATAGATTGAGCTGAGTGTGTTCTTTATCGCAAAACACTATTGCAACTTCATCCACATCAGGACCAGTATCTTCTGGTCAGACACAAACTTTGACAATGTCCATCCCCAAAATAAAAATAAACTGTAGGAAGAACTGCAGACTTACCCATGAAGTAGGTGGCCACCTTACACATGCCGCTGCCGAAGATGAAGTCCTTCATCAGGTTGGGGATGAGTGTGAAGGGCATGCAGAACACACACAGCATCAGGTCGCTGAGCGCCAGCGAGAGCAGGAACAGGTTGGTGACGGTCCGCATGCGCCGGTTCCGCAGCAGCACCGCGATGATGAGGCTGTTCCCGAGGAAGCTGATGAGGAAGATCAGCGCGTACAGCACAATCCGCACCGTCCGGTTCAGATCTGCCGGTCACCAAACACCCCATTTCACGGAAGAGTTGGAAAGAAAACGATTCAAACGAGTGTTTTACCTTTCGGCTCCACCGCAGGGTTACTTTCATTTCTGCACTCCGACAAATTGGCGATTCCTAATCCGCAGAGTATTTTATAAAGATCGGTGGAGTTTATGAGCATTTCGTGAATTGTAAACGTCTCCATGTTTGGGATTTGAATATACGTCCAAATGAACTCTGTTTCATCCCATAAAGTTTAGACTAATGTATTCATTCATTAAGACTTTTGGATTTGTTTGAATAAAACAATTTAAATTACATTGATAAATGAAAGTCTTCATATAAGACAAAGACAAAAAAAATACACATTGAATCTTCACGTGAAATAGATGTGAAATGACTTTCAGCTACAGATACACAAGCTCAAACTCCGCCCCCAGAAACCCCCACGACACCGGGGGACACCAGGAGTCAAACGAGTCCTACAGGACCAATGAGCTCTCCCTCTCTCCCTCTCTCTCTCCCTCTCTCTCTCTTATTAAACCGTTATTCAGATAAAAGTAACAATTAGATAAGCATCACGTTTAGCTTCGCTAAAATCCTTGTAAAAGTAACATTAGGCAAATAGAGCATATAAAGGCCACACAGAAGCGGAGCCAACTCTGGGTTTTAAAATGTAATGTTCTGGGTTTTAAATAAGCTGTTTTTCAGAGAGAGCTCAGAAATGTTGTTCGGGCTGTTTGCTTACATTCAGCAAAAATACCAGCAACTCAGGTAAGGTGTTGTTATAATGGTTTTTCTAAATAATTAATTTTCTAAATAACAAAAAAAAAGTAATATTAATTTTGAGCGAAGCTAATAAAATTAATTATACACACACACACACACACACACACACACACACACACACACACACACGCGCGCAATGTGTAGCCGGAACGTTGTATTCCAGACCATGTTTCCCTACGGTTATGTTTTGATGTCGTGTGCCGAGACGCGTTGACAATTCATGTAAGGCTCCATCAGTGACAGATCAGCTGGAACTACACATTTAGGCTTTGACAATGGCAGACGAGAGCACGGAGCTGTCGGTCTCCATCTCTCGGATTGTCCAGCGGCTCCGAGGGAATCATTTACACTCGCAGCTGGAGAAACAGGCTAAAGTGAGTGTGACCGGTCAACCGCAGAGTGTGCAACACTATAAACGGTCGCGGTTCTGTTGGTCGGGTTATATTTCTTGGTTTATATTTCTTTACATTTCTTACTCTCTAGTTAATCAATTTATTCATTGTATGTTTTTTTCCCTCAAAAGGAATGTTTGCAAAGACCGGAGATTAAACTTGAATCCCTGAAAGATGACATAAGGAGTATGTTAAAGGAGTCAGGTATCATCTTCCACTGCTACTCCCAGTTTCTTAATCAGCATGGCATTTAACTTAAAATCCATCGAGTCTATCATATGATTAACAGTATTTAAACACGAAATAATTTAGTTCTGCCTGTGATATATATTTATGTACACGCACGTTCACGCATGGTGTTTAAATGTACAAATACAGTACGTATATGTACTCTTTTCTTGACATTTTTCAAATAAAATGCACAATTGTTCTTTGATTCTGAAGGTTGGGAGCGAAAGTTAAAAAATGCCGTGTACAGGGAAATGCACGTGTAAGTTGAATTTTTTTTTACCTATATTCACACACATTGTGTCGACTATGCCAATTAGTTCCAGATCAGCCTTGAAGCCTTTAAGGGTTAAATGTTGAGGTTAAATGTTTTAATCTTTTTTGGCTGGATGTCTATGGACACAAAGTTGTAGCGCCACCTTGAGGCCAGTACGGTAACACATTTTTGTTTGCTTTGTGAACCACAATGCCGTAATTTTTTTCAATGTTTGTCTGTCAGTCAGAAATCAATTAAAAGTCTCATGACATTTTCTACATTAAGTAAATTACTCTCTTGACAACTCGTTTACACAGTAATGTAATCATATTCAATTATTTATACAGCTATTCACAGCCGCAACTGTCTCAAAGCAGCTTTATATATTTGGCATTGTTTAGATTCTTCTCCTGTGATAATATTTATATGCATTTAGTGCTGGAACTTTGTTTTGGCAAAGTGTATGAATGACGAAAGAGGGAATCGGTTCCAGATTCTGGTACTGCGAGGAGGATCAGACAAGCAGACGACGAGAGTAGCAGCACACACAACTGTTCCTGTGGGACAGTGAAATACATAGTAGAAAACTACTAACTAGTAGAAGCCTCTCTCTCTCTCTCTCTCTCTCTCTCTCTCTCTCTCTTCCTATCCTTATCCCTCTCTCCACATCATCTTGTTACCTCTCTCTTTAAATTTGTTCTCACTATTTCTTTCTTTTTTTCATTTTATATTACTCTACTACATAATTCTCTCTTTTGTTCTCTCTTTCGCTCTCAGTTTTCTTTCTCCGCTTTATTCTATTTTCTATTTTATTTATTTCATGTACTTTCCCTCTAGCTTATTACCTTTTTCTTTCTCTCTTTTCTTTATATCTATCGTTTTCTTTTTCTCCTTTGTTTTCTCTCTTTTGTTTTAATCTTTCTTTTTTCTCATTTACTTTTCTGTCGCTTTGTTGCCTTTCTCTCCTTTGCTCTCTATCCCTCTCTTTTTGTTCTCACCTAGTACCTCTCTCTCTCTCTCTCTCTCTCTCTCTCTCTCTCTCTCTCTCTCTCTCTCTTGTACTCCTTATTGCTCTCTTTCATTTATTTTGTCTTATTCTTTTAGTTTTCGATTCGCTCTCTTCTCCCCTTTCAGTCTCCTTTTAAAAACGTGATATTGTCTTATATTATTAATGTAAAGCCTTTAGATTTTTCTTTCTCTTTTATTTCTTTCTATGTTTTTGCTGTTCTGTTTCTCCCACTGTCTATATCTCTTAGTGTAGGTGTTGTTGGTGTTCGTCTACATCTTATTGACCAGTGACTCCTCTTGCAGACTGCCCCCTCCTGGTCACCCCCGAGCCCCTCCTGAGCACAGCAAAGAGCCGCTGGCCTACATGCGGAAGGCCCAGGTCTGTCCTCCTGTTCTTTTTATCTTTTATTGACCCAATAATACTATATTTCACTGTTGTTTATAGTTTGTTACTTAGTCATTTATACAGTTTCATTGTATACTTGTAAAAGGACGGTAAATGATATTCTGTTCATTATGTATGACAAAGTAATTCTGAAAATAACATAAATCAGGGTTCAGGTTGTTCACAAAAAGGTAAAAATTTTATTATTGCGTTTTTTTTGTTTTTTTTTTCTTGAATTACCGTATTTACTCGACTAATTTTCTCGAAGATTTTTTCTCAAAATTTCGGGCTCAAAGTGGGGGGCTCGACTTGTACGCGCGGTCTACCGAAATAATAAATATTTTACTCAGAACAGTGCGCAGATATTTCACCCTTTCTCATGAAAAAAATAAACAACAGAGACACAAGCGCGATAATTAAATTAACATTTATGACGTGAACTAAATACATCTTTCAGAAAACGGCACAACTGCTGGTCGGTCGTTTCTCTCGTGCTCCGCTCTCTCTCGCTCTCTCACACACACACACACACACACACACGCACGCGCGCACTGAGCTCTTTCGGCTTAGCTCTCATAACAAAGCGACTCTTCTGACTCCTGGATCTCTCTTTAGCGTGATGCTTCACAAATAAACGAGTCACACGGCGGATTTCAAACGTAGTATTTATTCCCAAACCATGAGTTAGCATTAGCCGTCACTTTTATTTTAAATTTTAATGCAACCATACCAATGACAAATGAAACCTTAAACATAAATTAACAATAACTTCAATAGATTAATACCAACGTAAAGAATCAGGGTTACTTGATTTTTTAGGCTTCCTTTACCACCAAGGATGTCTGAATAGTTTTATTATTTCTATAATTGAAAAGCATCTTAACAGGTGTTCTATCGTTTTTCCCCTGTAGTGTCCCGATGGGCCCCAAATAGCCAGACTTGGCTTTATATGAAACCCAACATTCGGTTTCTACTCATTTCTCTCTTTTCTACTTTTCTCTCATTTCTTTCCCCCGACTTATAAGGGGGTCTAAACAGAATACCACAATCTCACAGCTGAAGTGGCGGGGTCGACTTTTAAGCAGATCGCCTTATAAGCGAGTAAATACGGTATATAGAATAAATATAGTCTAAGAATTAAACATGTTTGATTAAGGTTACGTTTTTTTTTACTTCTGCAGAATCTCTCTCGTGATTACAAGTTTAATTTTAAGCTTAAGTCTATGTAAGTTAAACAAAGCTTTGTGGAATGAATTTAAATGGACCTGCTGTTGAATTTGGCTGCATGCGTGCGTGTGTGTGTGTGTGTGTGTGTGTGTGTGTATGTGTGTGTGGTTTACAGGCAGGCTGGGAGAAGAGGATCTTTAAGAGTTTGAACAGCATGTGTACTGAACTGGGAATCCCACTGGCACGAAAGGTAATATAATTAGAAAAAAGTTGTCTCCTTAGACAATGATCATGATTAATCAATGTACATATATCATAGTTCAATAAAATAGAACTTTATAAATGTCATATTGGGAAACATTTGTGAATTAAGCACCATATGTACAATACTGTAGCTCTCTCTCTCTCTCTCTCTACACACACACTTACAGAACAGTTTAGAACACAAAAGAACTTTACTATTCTCATAGTGGTGAAAGTAAGTGATCTAAGCAGCATTTATACATAATCTAAATACATGTACAGTATATGTACAATTTTGTCCATAAACATATAACATACACAGAATCAAGAAACCACTTGTTTTCAAGTAGTTATGTACATATGACTCGCACATAAATCACACTATATCACTCAAAACAGATAATACATGATTACGTACACAATAACGCATGTGTAACTTTTTTTAAAATGTACATTATATTATTGTATAATTTTTTTTCTGTTGCGTAGAGATCCGTCCCAGAGCAGAAAGAGCTGATGGACAAATGGAATGAGATGGGAGCGGATGAAGCAGGTGAGGCAGAGTCTGTGGTTCTATCGCAGTGTGTGCGTGTGTGATCTTGCGTGGCTGAATGTTTACGCGCCATGGTTTGGCTCACACACAGAAAGCTGCGAGCAGTAAAACAGGCTCATAACAATGCTATCAGTTTGCTGGGTGTATGATAACATTTACCGCTTTGTGAGGAACACTGACATAAACAGCTCTTCCTGTGAAACCAGAGCATGTCCAGACTCCTGGATGATTTCCCAATAACTGAAGTTAATACCTAGTCTTCATCTTTCCTACTTGAATTGAATTTATTTGCTTTATTTGGACATCCCTGGATCTCCGGAGATTTTGGGCTGCAGTATCTAAACATTATTTTTTTTAATAAATAATTTTTTGCCATTGATGTATATATTTTAATACATTTATAATAGTTAAATATTTTTTATAGGAATTAATCTTTAATGGGAATTTACGTCAGGATTTTTTAAATTTATTAATAGACTTGAATTAGAATTTTTACAAAATACATGTGAATTATGCATGATAAAAGCATGTTTATATTTTGTCCATTTGTCTAATTTGCAGGTATTTTTGCCGTATTCGTGTTGAATATGTCCACATGTTGTTTATATATTGCAGACCTCAGCAAATTCCGACCTGTATACGCACCTAAGGACTTTCTAGAGGTGGGCCGTCTTGCGTAATCTAATGTTTATTGAAAACATCCTGTACAAATGAGAAAGATAGGCCCGAGCCCGAAGCAGATGATTGGATTCCCACAGGAAATGTTGCGTTAAATGACTCAGATGGAGAATCGAATGAGAGGATGTTTTGATGGCTCTGTAAAGTGTTTACAGTGTTAGTTATCAGCATAGATACATGTAATACTAGTTAGTACATTAATTAATTTTGCCAAGTTTAAGAAACATAGAAATGCAAAAATTATTTTTGTCTTAGTTCACACATTTTTTGTATTAACCTGCTTAATCTTACCTAAACCTGAGGGAATTTGTGTGTGTGTATTTTTGCATGGCAGTTTATTGTATATATTTTTAATGTGCATCTCTGTGTTTATTTCATGCTCTTGCATTTCTCAAATGTATGAGAAATATATGAATACACACAAACAGTTGAGGACAACCTCATTAACTAAACTATTAACATCTAACTTGGATGTCTTTAAAAGCTATGAATAAAATCACTTTCGAATAATTCACAACGATGTTTTGTAGGGTGGCTAATAATTTTGTCCTCAATATAGAATATAATACATCGTAATGTAAGGTAATATTATATTATATTATATTATTTTGTATTGTATTTTTGTAATTGTATTTTTTATTCAATAATCAGTTTATAAATATGACTTGATTTGTTTGTGGTAGGTGTTGATTGGTTTAAAAAACCCCAACACAGAGAATACTGAAGACGCCTCAGTCAAAAGCCACTGGGGATTAATCCAAGTCTCCCTTCATTTCCAAGACATTCCTGACATGGCAAGTCTTATCTGTCTCTTTCTTTATTTACTCTACATTTGCATAGTAAATCTTGCTGTGTAGCTTTTGGAGCTACTCTACATTTTACTTTCTTGATAATGAAGTGTCAAATTAATCATTTTTTGATGCAGCTAAAATTATTTTTACCTGATGTCTCATGTTGATTTTTTTTAAGTTGATTTGCATTTAGTGTTCAGATTTAATTGTTGTGTTTGTCAGATAATATTCTTATAATTTTATATGTGCATTTTATTTTCAGAGAAAGGCATATCCTGAACTGGGTATTTCTTACGGTCAGCTTGGTGTAGATGATCATACGCATATTTCCCCGGGTATGTAAATTTATTTTTGTTTAACTAAGGTTAGGTTAGGGAGTGAGAGTGTGAATGTGTGTGTCTGTGTGTCCCGCTCTGTGATTGGTCGGACTCGAGTCCAGGGTGTGTTTTGCCTGTAGGTTCAGAGAATATCATTGGCTCCAGGTCCTTGACTCAGAAATAAAAAGTTGCTCAGAAAATGAAAGGTTGAATTGTTTGTTAAAAATGTCCTATTCTTTTAGTTCGCTGATAATAAAATGCATATAATAAATCTGGTTTATGTGTGATTATTTTTGGACATTTTACGTCCATTTTGGGTCAAAAGTTTAAATTTTGCCTCAGTTTAAATTTTTTCTATTGTGGCATCAACCACAACCCTCAGCGATTTGAGGGTAAAAGACAACTTCTCAACGATTTGAGTTTGTAGTTGTAGATCAGTAGGTTGTGGGTGCTATCCTCGAGGAAAGCGTAAAAATAGTTTACGACAAAAAACTATTTGGATTAAAGTGTCTGCTTAATTCATTAACGTTTTCATTCAGTCTACGCCTACTTCTTTCTGTCCTTTTTCAACAGATCTGTTCGAGAACAAGCACATTGTCATGGGCAAAAAAGGTAAACTTTTCTTTTTTTGGATAGTTGTTAATATTATTATTAATCAATGATGGATGATCTGAAAGCGCTTCAGTGAATCCAATGTTCATCACTAAATGCTGAAATGGAATTTCTCCCTTAAACAGAACAAGAATGTTCTTTAAAATAAGGTGTTAGGTCCATCCTGACAGTCTTTCCCCCGATTTGGAGTATAAATGGAAAAGAACCACCTGTTCTGCCTGGTGTTTACATCCAAGTCAGAGAAAAGCTGTTCTTTAACTGAAAAGCTCGCTGTGTTCTGGCCGCATCGGAACAGTGGCTCTGAAAGTTTGCCTTTGTAAATCTCATAACCTTTTTGTAAAGTCCGTAAAGGTCTGTTTGGCTTGTAGTGTTGAGTGCCCAGGACAGTGCGGCGGCCCAGCAGTACAGCAGACAGGGATGTCCCACTGGCCTCAGGGCCCAGCTATGGACCCTCATCCTGAACTCCACTAATGATTCTGAGGTAATTATGGCCTACAATCATCCGTTTTCTAAACTGACGCTTTCACTTCTGAGTCACGGGGAGCTGGAGCCAATCACAACAGCTCTTGGCCTGAAGGGGGGGGGGGGCAACCAATCGCAGACCAATCCAGATGTTTACACTCACACTTTTGTTTTATGGGATTGTGGGAGGAAATCGAAGACCTGGAGGAAAACCATGACTGCTTTAATTAGGTTATTTGAGCACATCAGCTGAATGGTCAGCATGTGTCTTACACTTTGGCTTAAATTACATGTTCTAATTCATTCATGCAAATGCTCGTTTTAATTAGCAATTAGTGTTTTTTTACTTATAGATCAACTTCAACATTTATTCTTGGATTTTTGACTAGTCTCAAATATACTTACCTATGCATAGAAATATACCTATGTACAAGTCACCAATTCCAAGAAGACTTAAAGTATCCAATTTAAATCTTCAAAGTATCCAATTTTTACAGAACTTAAGTATTTTACTCATAATTAATTTAGGCCCTAAAAACGCAAAGAAATGTGAATCAAGAAACTTTTTATAAATTAGGTTTTATTTTCTAATATAGAAATGAAATGTAATCTCTCGATGTTTCAAAAAGGCCGAACAAAAGAGATAAAAAAAACTCAAATGTGCAAAAAAGTGCAATCGCTAATTCATGGGAATTAGCTCATAAACAGCATCCAGTACCTTCAGCACCCTGCAGATGGCGATATTGCCTCATCCGCCCAGAACGGAACTAAGGTAGAAAAAGATGTCGACATGTTGCACACTATCACAATGTAATGAGTAACAGTATGTGTTCATTCAAATGAGGTGGAGTAAAGAGTACAGTTACTCAATCACAAATGTAATCAAGCAGAGAGTAAAAGTTGCTTATATGTTTGATACTCGGTACAAATACAAAGTAGCCAAAAAAAATACTTGAGCAAAGTAACAAAGTCCATTTAGTCAAATACTTTACATCACTGATCCAGGGTGAATAAAGATAAACTCGGTGTGAGCAACACACTGAAGGCCAGAATAATCCCTCACAGAATGCGACTAGGGAGAAAAAAAGAAAGCAGAGGTCTGAAGGGTTATATAACAGATGAACAAGTCTCTGTTTGGATGACGGTAGCCAGCAGATCTTTTGTTCCTCATTGATGAAGTTCTCCTGAAGACCACCTCAGGAAAGCGCCTGTGAGACTGATGATCGCTCAAGGGAAAGATTGATTAACTGCTCCAGCAGTGGAGAAATGAATCTACGGTTTATTATTTAACACCATTGTCACTAAGTCTAATGGACAGAAGCAGAGTTAAATGGCGTATCAAACATAAATACAGTCATTTCTAAGCAGATTTCTTCTGCTCTTCAGACTGCAAGGGCGCTGTAATGGCCTTTTCTCTTGTGTTCTTTCTTATATATTGTTGCACCAGCACTACAAAGCCTATAGATGTCAGAAATGTATTATTTATCGTGTTCATGAATAAAAATGTATTATACATTATTCATAGTTCTTAATTCTTTATTTGTTACATTTTGTTATTTATTTGTAACACCCACACAAATATATACACTGTATGATTTCATTGTGAAGTCTACTTAAAATAACTGAAAAAAAAATCTAAATTAAAGTAAATGTGTGTTATGCTTTTCATCACAAGAAATTGATAAACAATTTTTTTTCCTTCAATCATTTTATATTTAATATATTTTTTTCACAAGCATTAATAAATGCACATCCATGCAACATCTGTCTAATGATATTTAAAAAAAAACAATTGCTCTGAGCACTTGTAAGGTGCTTTTCACAGTTTTATCTGTCTCATTAATGTATTGTATTAGTTAATGTAGCTATTATCCTAAATAAATAATTTACATTGTACAGCAATCTTTGGCGAAAATATAATGCAATATTCAAGTTACTAGATATTAACACCTTTGCTTTGTTTGCTTGTTTTTGCAGGACTTTACACATTATGAACAACTCAAAGCAAAAGTCATTCATCACGACCTTCTGGTGGACAGTTTAATATACAAGGTTCATATGTAAACACTTGTTAAGGCAAACAATATGTGCTCTTATGTACACTGACAACATTACTTAGGAATATTTATGTAACTATTTTCAAATCTTTTTGAAGTACAATTTACTGCTCTAATTGTATATATACACAGTATATTCACGTTATATAAATATTTTCATGTATATTTCATGTATATGATGACACATGTTTTCACTTTATGCATTCTTGCTTTAGATTAATTTATTTATTAGATTTAATCATATGAATCTATATTTTTCCAGGACGTGAAGCTGACTGCAAGTAATGATGACTACTACTTTGTGTTTGAAGATTATTTATATCAGGTGATGTAGAATGCTACAAACGGTTGACATATCAGTCGACAATCCCTATACATGGAAACTTGGAAAAATCGCCAGATTCCACAGATATTTTGGGAATGACGGATACCGAGCAGCGGGGTTATTTATTGCTGTAGACTAAACTATTGAGAGAGCTTTAGATTGTACAAGCCTCCTGAAACTAAACTCTTCATGTGCTTATCTCCTTAAGCTGGGATTGTCTCTTTTTTTATGTTTAGGTCACTTGTGTTAAAACTTTAATGTTTAAATATTAAACGAGACGTGCAAGTGCATCTCAAGTCTCTTTTCAACAAATATGCTCTGCCATATTTTCTGCTGAGCTGTCGCACAAATTGACTTTGGTGTGTCACTTGGACAACTATCAGTGTGTACCTTTGCACTCTTTCCACTGGCTGTTGTTTTAGATGGAGAAAAAAGAGGGTTTGAGCGCTCGCGGTGTTGTCACCATGGAGCTGAATTATGGCAAGTGATAAATGAAGCCGGAATACTTGTAAATATTGGTTTAGTGGGAACTTTTTGTGTCTGTAAATTTAATTGAAAAGTATTTTTATTACATGTCTATGTTGTGTAACACTATCCTTCAGCCACCTTTTTATTCTTTACTACAAAAACGTGCTGCGTTTTTTCAATTGTGGATTAAGGCATAATATTTTGTTTAACGTCACAAGAGAACAAGTATGAAAAATATAATTTTTTTTCATTTTGTACATTTTCAGGGCCAAAATGTGACTTAATGATCCTGAATTTGTCCTAAAATTACAAAAATAATGTGATTAAAAATCACAATTAATTCTCAAGCACAATTAATTCTGGCTGTCTGTTTCAATATTTTCATTTGAATTTTTTTTTTAATATATATATATATATATATAAAATATACATACATACACACCACACACACACACACACACACACACACACACACCACACACATACATAACATTTATAACATGTATATATATTTACACTTTTCACTTAATGTAAACATTACAACACAAGCTCTGGTTTTCTCCCGTTACTTAGCTGTTTTTTTTCGACAGGTTTTGCTGTGTTTCTTTCGAGACACTTCCGTCTTGGAACACTTCAACTACAACAGTGCTACTCCACCAAAATCTGTTATCCAAAGTACGTTTTCAATCCAATTTGTATTGTATTACATTAGACTCTTCTACCTCGTATCCACCATTTTGTCCATGAGTAAGGAGCTTCACATTGAGAGTGTTATCTGATGAGGCTTGTGCATCTGTTTTGGATGCCCATCCAGAGGAGATAATGGCCAATTTCTCAAATAATGGCTTTATGCGCCGTTGAATAAAGTGTAAATGTGCTAGGTGGCAGTGTTGTGCTCGTTTTTAGAGCTTTCATGCACGCACAATAGTTATAGACCCTCGTGGTTAAACCTGAACACCTATTTAACCGAAGTAAAAGACAAGCGGAGTGAGAACGAGACGCATGAAATGCAACGAGGCAAGAAAGGCAGTAAAGTTCCACAAAGTCTATTTAGCGTTTGACTTCACTGAGACTACGGTAGGAAAAGGCCAAGTTTTTACTTTGATTAAAGCAACGTTAAGAACATTTTCAGCTTGAGGCGCATTTGATGATTCATTGGTTTGTAGACTAAATGTCTTTTAATATTTTATGTCTTTTTCTACAGATAAGTCTGACTCGGAGCAGTTTGCTGTGGTTTATCCTCCAAATGGTAAGAATGGAGTTTTTCAGTATAGTAGTCATCCGATTACTACACAAACTGAGCCTGCGAGGTGCGCACTTAACCAGGGTGTGCATACTTAGGATTTGCCAAAGCAATAGAAACCTTAACCGTCTCTAGAAGTCTCAACGACTAAAAAGTTAAACAAAATGTCAACTCCCAGCAAAAGAACCATAGCACGGGAGAATGGCGTTAACAAAAGTGTAATCTGCCCTCAAGCTGTTCTCCATCCATCAATCTATCTGTTTACTGCTTTAGTCGTTTTTAAATTGTTTCAGAGAAACCTAAAGAAAAATTGGACACAATCTGAGAGCGTCAATCTGTTTTAAATCAAGCCATGGAAAAACCGACCATATTGTCATACTCTGGAACTGCATAATGATCATTAAAAAAACGCAAATTTGAAAGCGAAGGAACTACATTCAGATCATCCTTTCTTTTAAAATGTATAGAAATTAAATCTAAATTTCCCCATTTTATTGAACTATTACTGATTTATTTTATTATATTACTAAATACCGTATTTACTCGCTTATAAGTCGATCCGCTTATAAGTCGACCCCCCCACTTCAGCTGTGAGATTGTGGTATTCTGTTTAGACCCCCTTATAAGTCGGGGGAAAGAAATGAGAGAAAAGTGAATAGATAGAAATTAGTAGAAACTCAATTTTGGGTTTCATATAAAGTCAATTCTGTTTTTTTTTAGGGCCCACGGAGACACAGGGAAATAATGATAGAACACCTGTTCAGATGCTCTTTAATCCTTCCTATAGAAGTATTCAGACATGCTTGGTGATAAAAGAAACCTAAAAATCAAGTAACCCTGTTTGTTTGTTTTGGTATTAATTTATTTAACCTATTGTTAATTTATGTTTAAGTTGCATTATCATTTTAAAGATTTTTGGGAAAAGTGCCCTGCCCCTTTAAGAAAGTTATCACGAGAATCGAGCTAATCCTAACTCGTATTTTGGGAATAAATACAACGTTCGAAATCCATCGTGTGACTCGTTTATTTGTGAAGCATCACGCCAAACAGAGACTAAAGTCAGAAGAGCGCTGAGCCGAGAGTGTGCGCACGCGCGGAGCAGCAGTCAGCGGAGTCAGTGCTCCGCACGGCTTGTGCCGTTTTCTGAAAGATGTATTTCGTTTGCGTCATAAATGTTCATTTAATTACCGCGCGTGTCTCTGCTGTTTATTTTTGTGAGAAAGGGTGAAATATCTGCACACTGTTCTGAGTAAAATATTTCCTATTTCGGTAGACCGCGCGTATAAGTCGAGCCCCCCACTTTGAGCCCGAAATTTTTATGAAAAATCCTCGACTTATAGTCGAGTAAATACGGTTATTTGTCACAATCCTGCTCCTTGGCTCCTCTTGGTGGTGACAAGTGGATTCAGCAGCCTGAGGTGCTGATGGATGACTGGCTGGCTGGTCATCTCCGTGGCAGCTGTAGGTTATTTCCTATCAGTGTAATAGCCGCCGATCAATAATGTCACATGTACACAAGAACGAAAGCGTGTTTTTGAGTTTTCACAGGATACAAACGCAGTTCTGTTTTCCTTGGATTTCTGATCATAAAAGACAACTTCTGAACTCTCCGTCATCTTGTTACCGGCATGTGACGGTTTTTTGTTAAGTTAATATTTACTAAATGTTTAATATTTACTAAGCTTCCTTGAGATCTACCTCAGCAGTATGTTTTCTGTAAATAAGGCTCTATTTTGTTTTTTTACATCACATTGTTTATTTATTCACAATCCGACATTTTTTTCGCTTTTGGTGTGTTGCAGGTGTCATTCCGTTTCATGGCTTCTCAATGTACGGTGAGTCTGGAGTAAAGAAAGACAAGACATTAAGACGTTTTTCAGTCTCTGAAGGTTTCTGCTGGTCTGTGTTTGTGCTGCAGTGGCTCCTTTGTGTTTTTTGTTCAACGAGCCGTCGAAACTCTACAGCGTGTTCAAGGAGATGTACGTTCGATACTTCTTCCGACTTCACTCTATCTCCTCACATCCGTCTGTAAGTAAATTTGCGTGTTAACACACTGGTGGACGTTTCCTGTGAGTTTGCTGAATGTGTGTGTGTGTGTGTGTGTGTGTGTGTGTGTGTGTGTGTGTGTGTCAGGGTATAGTGTCTCTGTGCTTGCAGTTTGAGAGATTACTGCAGACCCATCTTCCTCAGCTTTTCCTCCATCTACAACAGATTGGAGCACAACCGTGAGTTCACACGTTAACATTCAAAACCTTTTTCACACTTAGTTAAATTTAAGAGCATTTCATTTAACAATTAGCCCAGTAATTTAGACTTTTTTTAATCCCATGGTGGGTATTTGTATTAATGGGATTATAAACAACCGTTTTTTTTCCGAATTTTTCCATATTTCAAGTTAGGTGCAATCACAAATAAACGACATCACGTCATCTTTATGCAACAGTGTGCGTTTGTATTGTGTCCTCTTTTTTTTCCCGACTTGCATATAAGCTTTTTTGGCTCAATATCAGAAATAAAGAAATATTAGCCACAAAGGGACACTTAACAGGGACAAAAACAACACTGGAAGAAGTAAGATTAAACTAAAAACAATCATTAATATTTATACAGACAGACAGACCGGATTGCACCGGTAAATCAGCGCTAATGGCTAACAGCTAGCACTTGAAACGAGTCCATAAGAAACCAAAAATCATAAGCAAAAATAAAAAGCATAAAGAAGTTCAACGTTCAAAACTAAAAGCAACCGAGCTCAGCTTTAGTCTGGCATGCAGGAGCCTAAGGCCTCAAAGGAGGATTATGGGAGATGGTCTTTCAGACTAGAAAATATTTTTTTAAATGACACTGAAGTTAGATTCGTTAAATAAAGAAAAAATAACTTTTTAAGAACATATTTACAAAATTCAACCAGAAATGTAAAAAAAAAATATTTGGGGGGAATTTTTAGCAAAAGGTGCCTAAAAAGGGTGGTGCTTATATTCGCTGGGTTCTTTTATTTGCGCAATTGTGGTATGTGTAATGGAAAATTAACTGACATAATGGCAGCAAACATAAATGATTTTTCACCCAGAACGAACAATTTGCACATTTGATATTTTTTTCACCAAATCTTTAAATATATATCATGAAACGGAACACATAATAAATAGAATACCGTATTCTATAATTTGAGTCAACGGAGTCACAAATTTAATAGCGACCCAACAGCACCATCTCGTGGCTATGAGTGCAATCACACCCGACCAGTCATAGTGCAATTTTAAATTACTGTATAAAAAATGCCCTCGGCATCTCCGTTGTAGTTCACACAGTTCATGTATGTTCTTTAGATTGCGCATTGCTTTTAAGTGGATAGCCCGAGCCTTCTCAGGATATCTGTCTACCGACCAACTCCTGCTGTTATGGGATCGAATCCTGGGATATGAATCCTTGGAGATCGTCGCAGGTGAGTTTGTCCCTTCTAACGGATTTTATTTATTAAGGAACCATAGATTTTCTGAGTTTGAGGCCTTTCAAAAAATAATTTGTTGGGGTTCTCTTGTGCTCCGTTTTTTTCTTATTTAAAAACAAAGACTTTTTTCTTCTATTAATCCACTAATAAACTGCTGTTAATCCACATGTAGTTTTTCCACGTCTCTCTGCACTGATTTCTAACTGATCAAACTCGAAATCCCAACTTCCTGCACATCGTGGTCTATTTTCACAGTCCTGGCGGCCTCCGTCTTTGCCTTCCGAGCTGAAAACCTGATGGAAGTGACATCACTGGCATCAGCTGAGGTGGGTTCTTGTCCGTCTGCGTGTTTGTAGACCTACGTGTTGAGCAATACAGGATTAGAGTCTTTACTCACAGCCAACACTGGTAATCCTGTACACCCAAGGCAGTGGATTCTAGAGCGCTGGCATAACTACTTCTCAAGTCGAACCCTTTCCCACACCCTGACCTGAAAGTGTTATCAATGGAGGCTTTACAGCGAGAGGAATTTTCTTTGACGATTCGTTTTAGACACATTCATTTCAATTTTTCTGAACAGAATAATTTAGTAAAGTGCATGGGATGTGGTGGCATGGATCCCGACTCGCTGTGAAGATGCTGCTGGACGGTATCTGCTTGCTGATGTCCCACCCGGCCCCTCCTGGAGAAAGTATCATAACATGCTGTATTTTTAGCGCCCGGGCCTGGTCATGAAACATTAGAGCGGAGATGTTAACCCGATAGGAGACTCTAAATTTATTTGGGTCCAATTCCATAAAGATGGATGCTTGAGAACACTCGATTCCTTCTGAAGCCCCCCGCCCTGAGGATGGATGCCGTCTCCGCACCCTCCGGTAGCATTTTGTGTGTCGCTGGAGTTGTGGATTCGGATTAGATTCAGGGTTTTTAAATTCAGACAAATTCGGGCTGGGCACAAATCGCTTGATCATTTTTTCCCTCCAAGTGTTTAATATGGGTATCGATTTGTATTGATAACGATTATTGTCATGATAGATGTAACATCTTAATTATTTTCAATTTGAACGTCAGATTTTCATCCATAGTGTAAAAGTAAAAGATTTTTTTATTCATCGTGAGAACATGACAAATATTTTAATGATAGATAGTTCTTCCTGTGAACCTGTTGTTAAAATACAATATAATTATGAATGAACGTCAACTATGAACTATTGTGATCCACAGGGGTGTAAAAAGTACCTGAAAATCATATTTTAAATGTACATACTTTAATATCATAAAAGTATGGATACCTTACTGTAAAAATTACTACATTACAAGAGTAATTTTTGATACTCAGTACAAGTACAAAGTAGCCCAAAAAATACATATATACTGAATCTATAGTAAAGAAACAAAGTTGGTTTACTCAAGTACATTACACCACTGGTGATCCTGCATCTTATAAAATAATTAATAAAAAAAATTGAAGCATAGAAATACATTGTAATTTCTTTGGATACTTATAGTTTCGATGTATTTGCTTTATAAGGCAAAAATTGCTGGATGAAAAAATGGGAAATGCAGCAAATGTATTATTTCATTAACAGGTAATGGAAATGAGTGAAACAAATGTTTTCTAGTGAAAACAGAATGGTGAAACCTTGGAGACTGTCTCTTAAATGTGTGTGTTTTGCAGGCGGTTCTTGCTGACCTCTCGACCCTGAAGGTGATGCCTCTGCTGCAGATCTTCCTCTTCGCCACCTCCATCTGAGATGCGGCTGTCTGTTTGAGTGAGACTCGGTTCTCTATTCCAGGCTTACAGTTTATTATGTTTTGGAATGGGATATTTATTCACAAACACATTTCACACGTGTGTGAAAAGTAAAGTAAGTGAATTTGTCAATAGCAAGTAAAGTATTTGAGTAATGACTGAATGAATGAATGAATGAATGTTGGACTTTGTTACTTTACCGTTAGTATTTTTTGGCTACTTTGTACTTGTACTGAGTATCAAAAGTATAAGGAACTTTTACTCTCTACTTTGACTACATTTACGAGTATCTGTACTCTTTACTCCACTACCTTGGAATGGATGAATTAACGCGGTTCATTTCTGGGCAGACGAGATAATATCGCCATCTGCAGGATGCTGAAGGTTCTGGATGCTATTTATGAGCTAAATCACGTGAATTAGCGGTTGCACTTTTTTGCTCATTTGAGTTTGACTGAGACTGACTTTTGGCTCTTTTTTATTTATTTTGTTATGCCATTTTGAAACATTGAGGTCTTAAATTACATTTTTATAGGAAATAAAAACTCATAAATAAATAGTTTGTTTTTTCACATTTCTTGGTGTTTTTGAGCCTAAATTCAGTACGAGTAAATAAGTTCTTTTAAAATTGGATACCTTACAACTTTTACTCAAGTCTACTTGGAATTGATGACTGGTAACTTGTAATGGAGTAATTTATACAGTAAGGTATACGTACTTTTTCTCAAAGAAAGCTTTCAGGTACTCTATATGGCTACTAGGGACTGTGTCAAGAACTGTATGGTTCCATTAAGGACATTTTAGGACTTTACTTCACATTTATGTTTCTCAGACGCTTTATTCTGAGAATTTCTCCAAGAAAATCAAGCCCCTGACCTTTCAGTGGAAGATGGTCTTCTGTTTGTATAGTGAAGTTATAGGCATCATCAGAAAAGCAATTCCGTTTTTTTTTTTTTTAGAAAACCAATGCATTTATAATTTTGAAATGTTTAAAAATCTGAATGTGGGTGAAAGGGGAAGGATTTCATTCTTTTGACCTTCTGTCTGAGAGTTTAAATGTCAACACTTTTACATAACACGCACACACACACGCACACACACCCACACACACACACACCACACACACACACACACACACACACACACCACACACACACACACACACACACACACACACACACACACACACACACGATTTTACAAGTATATAGTTGTTAGTGTCAACTATAGTGTAGTTTTTAAAAAATGAACATGCTTGACAGACATAGGACTAATGCTATTTATTTATTCTCTCTTTGAACATCAGCTTTCAAATTTCTATCCCAATCACCTACATGAAACAGTTAATAAACTCTGTTACATTAGTTTTACAATTGTAAGGGCTTAATTTCTCAAAGAATAATGTCATGATTATTGCTTTTTGATTAAATGCTGCTTGCAATGGATTATATATATGTTGGATAATGCAGTAATTGTCTTCAAATAATTTCAATTACTATGTTATTTAATGGATTTGCATATTTTTCAGAGGACTTACAGTCTGATTTTATACTGAGTTCTTTATATCAGTCGATTCTGATGGTGAACACAAATAAAACATATATCGCATTTGAATAGGCATAATCATATAGTTTGATCATAGTCCCGTAGCAACTGGAACTGGAGCTGGATCTGGTCCAAACTATTGACTTATTCATCAACCAATCAGATCATTTTCAAGTCCCAAAAAGTTGAAATTCTTGCGTAGCCATTAGATACGGTGTGAAAACTATCATGCTAATTAGCCTAGCAGAAAGTGTTATTTGCACTAGGGATTATAGCTTTTCAGGGTTGAACGGCTAATCATTTGTACTGACGAAGGGACATGAGTGGAATAATGTTATCAATACACAGTTGCTTCGGGACGTTCTGCGATTGAGAAAAGCGCTTTATAAGTAAACAGAACTTGAACTTTATAATTTTCCCGAGTTAAATATGTGCGCACAATCTGGATGCTGTTCTGATATATGGATATCGGCTCTGGAAGTGTGAGAATTAATGTTTGTGGTGAAAGTCTGTGTGATTCTGTCCTGTCAGAGCTCCGCACAGCGAATGTTTGTGTCGCTTGATGCGCATTTAGTCAATCTGGAAGCAAACATTTGCGCACGAAACGCATTTCTTAAAAAAAAAGCATGTGATGGGTATCTTCATCATTGCTCAATAAAATACACGCACGCACGCACGCACACACACACACACATACACACACAGATAATACAAGTAGATCCATTCACTTAAAAAAATTAAACATTAAAAGTAATATACAATAATACAAAAATATGAATAATTAATGAATAGTTTTTTCATTAATAAATTAAAAAATCCCATAATTTCTGCCTGCAGCTGTTTTCTTAATTGAAATATAAATGACTTCTAATGATGCGCTTTTTAAAATGACCATAAAACCCATAATAATGAAATGTTAAAAAACTTAAGGAACATACAGTATATAAAAATACTTGACAATTACGAGTAAAACAACAATATACGTAATCTTAGCAAAAAGTAATGGATTATAAAACGCAATAAAAAGTAGTTAATAAAGAGCACCGCTGGTAAAGGGTGACCCAGCACGCTGACCCCTGCTTGGCAAACTCCAGCGGCCCGCTGACATCTGCTGTGTCTATCCGCCTGCCCCTCATTCCCCTGCGCCTCCTATCAAATTATGCCACTCGTCAGTTTTCTGCCCCTTCTCCTCGCAGCGCTCTCTCTCTCTCTCTCTCTCGGTACATCCACCACCTGTTTACAGCGCTTCCCACGGCCCGGCTCCATCTCTGTCCACCTCAGTCGCCCCCGCAGCAGCGCCCCTAGTGGCCGGTCAGGGAGCTGAGCACTGCTCCTCGCTGAAAGATTCTGTGTAGACAGGCACTATCACATTTCCGATGCCTCTCCCATGGGCACCTTTATATTTTTAGCCCTATGTAATAACTGCCCGTCTGTCCTGCTGATACTGTCGAAACATGTCAGCTATAACAGTAATGGCTTGATTTTAATGCAAACATCTGTCTTTTTTGGCAACAAGTGCTTCTTATGAAAGATAAATATATATTGACATCAATTATTTCTATTAAAAATATACACCAAATAAATACATAAATAAACAAACAAATAAATTATATATACTTAAATGTTTTACATTTATAATAATTTTTTGCCACTATATACTTTCTTAAATAATTTTCTCTCCACTCTGATATTGTTTCACTGCAACAAGTGTATCTTATAAAAAATAAATATACGTATATTGAAAACATAAATAATTTTCTTTAAAAATGTGCACAAAAAAGTATTTCTCCAGATTCCTCTCACAGTCCAAAAACATGCTCTCAGGAAAATTGGAGCTTGGAAGATTTCCTGTGTTGTGAGAGTATGATTGTGTGTGTCTGTGTGTCCTATTTTGTGATTGGTTGTCCACCACGAGGGAAATTGAAAATTGTGTGTATGTGCGTGCGTGCGTGCAAACATAATGCCAGGTGATGAAGTAAACGTTTGCAGTTGGCAGTTCTGTGTCTTTCAATCATGTCCAAAACATTTCTGGACCTTCTTCACCATGGTGATAGGACCAGACTTAGTCCTTTCCCCTGGTTGATGTAATAGAATCATGTTGACTGCCTTTCTCAGCTCTTTATTTACGTTTTCATTGACTTATTCATCCGTTTCATTTATATGAAACCTTTCGGGCACTCAAGGTCCCAGCTTTCCAGCATATTGATGCCTGGTCCGTGGTGTGGTAAGATCCATTAGAACTGGAGAAGCAGTTCAGAAGATGGATGGAAGGATTCACTAGAACATCCTCAATCTTGTCCTCTGGCTCCAGACTTTCAGTTTTTTTCCAGGTAAGATGACCATGCCTACCATGACGTGCTGCTGTGGTTAGATATTGAGCTGTTTGGTGGTGGTGGTGATGATGATGATGATGATGATGACGACGATGGAAATTATTGGAAAATGAAAAGTTTCTGTACCATATTTTATATGTATCAATACAATAATAAATAAATGTATCTCCAATTTTATATAACCAATTCTCTTAATGTGCAGTATTTCTCTTATTTGATCACTCTTATCTCTATTTATGTCCTCGCTCTGTATCTCTCCCTCTGTGTATTTCTCTCATTTTGCTTTCTGCTCTCATCTTCCATTTCCCTGTATTTATACTCCTGATCCTGAGCCAAGAGAGAGAGAAGGCATAGATGGGTAACATTTTGCAGCATTTAAACCGGAAAGTCAAATTTATGTAACAGTTTAAGCTGCATTAAAAAAACAACTGTTCAATGATAAAATCGCTGTTTATAGCCAGGCCTGTGACGAACATCGTCATCCCAGAAATCCGCTTCAGACGAGCCGGCGACTGTCCTGCGCGGTCCGGCTTTTCAAAAGCTTTCTTCTCGCTCCCGCCCTCAGCCAATCACGGCCTGCCATGTTGGGAGCCTCCAGCCAATCGAAGTCACCGGCGAAGAGGAAAACTTGGGTGATTCTCTGCGTGTAAATTGCGTCGCGATGGGAGAAATATCAGTGGGAAGCGCCGAACAATAGAGCGGGCCGCTTCCGGTCGCCTTCCTAAACAAGTTTGGGAATTTTCTAGCGCATTCCTACAGTCGTGTAAGAACCACGCGGATCGCAGGCGTCCAGGGAGCCTCCGGTCCAACGCTGAACCGGTTCGGTGTCATGCGAGAGCTGTTCGCGGTCGTACAATTGACGCTTTCAGTAGAAGCGAAGTGCCGGCGTCCTGTGTTCACATGATTTGCATACGGACTTCCGCCCCCGAATTGAGTTTCTGCATCAACTAGCAAAGGCGGTGGGCAGACCTGAGCCCCCCGTGTCAGGCGCGCTCGTGCGGGCTTGACATTTAAACCGGACTAATGTTTGGACATGAGTGACACACGCGTGTATTTCAGATCGTCGGCGAGGATTTGGATTAAACGCGACGTGGGGATCTGACACGCTCGCTCGCTCTCAGACTGGGCTGGATTGTTTGGTGGATGTACCGAGACTTTTCACTGCCACATTTGGATATCGTCGCGAACTCGAGCGGGTTGTTTTTAACCAGGAAAATGCGTGTTTACACTGACCTCCGCCGCTGATTTGAATCAGGGAATTCCTCCCCGGCGTGTTTGGATCTTCAAGTCGAACAGAGCCAGTCCCGGTATCTGCTGTCCGCGATGTCAATGTGTCATTTTAGAAGCGTTCACCATCTTTTTTGGATGGGATTTTATCTCGTGATGTCCTTTTGACGGACAGTGTGGATTTATTTTAGCTCTCGTCTACTCTAGCTTGGATTACTTGGTTTGGGCTTCTATTTTGACGATACACTTCTGGTGGGATTCCCGCGATTTTTCGCGGAGCTTTTGTGTATGTGTGAGTGTGTGTGCGTGTGTGAACGCTCTGGGATTGTTCTTCCTTGCTGTTCCTTTCGCCGGTTGCTATCCCTCGTTTATTTATTATTCTCCACACCATGACTTTCTTGTCCGGGGCAGCAGTTCTGTTGCTGCGTGGACTCGTCATCTCTGCGGTATTGGGATTAGAGAGTTCCTACACGAGTCACCTGTCAAACCGAGTCACTCCGGATCCGACGGCAGCCGCTGCTGCTCCTACAGGTAAGACCACCGCCGCTCCGCAGCGCTTACACGCGGCTTTATGAGGAAGTGTGTCACCCACTCACGACCCCGGTGAAGGTCACGACAGCATCCACCCTCCGAAGGCAGCTACCTCAGAGTATCTGTGGGGGTTTCCCGAGATGACGTCACGGTTAGCATATTCATATTTTATTTTTGCACCGCACTCATTTCTGTTGTTAATAATAATAATAATAATAATAATAATAATTCATTCGATTTGTTATTTATTGGCGCCTTTCATGACACTCAAGGTCGCCTTACATGACACACAACATTCACACACACACACCAATTGCCCGGTGAAATAGCGGCAGCCAATCTGCGCCAGCGTCCACTTCACTCGGAATACACACCACACGCTCACACACTCACACGGCCAGATTAACCTGAAACGCATGTTTTTCTCACTGTGGGGGAAACCGGAGCACCCGGAGGAAACCCACGCAAGCACGGGGAGAACATGCAAACTCCTCACAGAAAGGCCCCGACCGGTTTGTTTATAAAACGCGTCAGTATTTTTTAATTAATAACATTGCTGCAAACAGGACTGCAGGGTTCAAAGCCTTTAAGCATCAGCCAATCAGAGCGGAACAGAGAGAGAATGTGTAATTACATTTTTAATGATTTTTGCTCACTTTAGGTTAGTCATATGCATTGGAATGCTGCACTAGATATTTGCAAACATGTTGTTATTATTGTTATTATAATCATTGCTGTTTTTATATTGTCATTCATAATCATTAATGATTATAAAAAGTGTTGTAATAAATTAAAGTGGGTAGCCACACGTGTATTTTTAAGCGAAAACACATTTTCGTAGATTATTAAAAGTGTTTTATAGTAATGCCCATTTAATATTTCAAAAATAACTTCAGGGAGAAATATATTTAAAAATGTTTTTAAGTTGCCGGATTCTCCTCCTCAGACTGAAAAGATGGTGGAGTTAGACACCATCTATTCATCTTTGTCTTGACCGAAGATCTTTAATGCCCTTACATATGTGTAGATGACTTTCTGAACGTTGTCTTTCTCATAGTAAGGAGTTTCAGTGCAGTCATGCAAACATATAGCAGCTTATTGTTCTTTTGGATTACGCCGGTCATGACACATCTATTATCGCCATGCAAACGTTATAAAGATGAACACAATCAGGATTATACACGCATTTTATATTCCAAACTCCCAAACACTCCATCAGTGGTCAAGGGCATTACTGTACGTTAAATCCCAAGCTCGGGATTGTCTAGCAGAATTTAAGGTGAAGTGCTCCATCACACATCATCCATACACGAGATGAAATGCTTCGTCATGCTCAAGCTCCACAACACCGCCATATAGTTTACATCTTACACCCACCAACATGTTACCTTCTTTATTTATTAAATAAATTCCATATACTGTATATACAGTCTTAATCAAAAATAAACAAATTCCAGGCAATATTCACTTAACTGGCAAATAAACAATTACTGAATGGGCAAACATCAAACATGATTACATGTACGGTCATTCAGTAATTAACTTCTGTATAATTATATTTAATTATATTTGTGTTCATCTATTTACTTGTGGTTAGCTTGTCTGATTTATTATATTTAAAGTTAAACTGATTTATTCGTTTCTTTTTTTTCCTCTCTCTGTTCAGCCATAACTAAAACAAAACTTTTCTCCAGATGTATTCGTTTTTTTTTTCAGCAAGCATAAGGATCTTTTAAAACAAACAAACAAACAAACAAACAAACAAAAAAGATAACTTCAATTAACAGATTTATTTTATAAATGGCTAAAAATTAGTGACACTCCCTGATTCCTTAGTCACATGACATCATCACATGGCTTCTAAATTTTGACTGTTTAACATGGAATTGAATTAAAATACATCAGTGGCTGCTATTTTCAGAAGTGTTCCTGCTGTTGAAGAACAATTCATCACATGATTTTAGCATGCAAGAACGACCAATTTTCCTCTACGCTTGTCAAAAATTATTTTCTTTCTTTAAATCTTCTGTTTCCATGTTCCAGAGTGTACAGTACAGTAAAATACAGTATGACTTGGCTTCTTAAACTCAAATGTGACTAATGTTTATTTCAAACTGGCTACACAAAAAAAACTTAAGAAATCCATAATTTCATGCTAAATATCAAATAATTCTACGTACAGTAAAATGTGCAAACTTAGTTTTACCAACATGTTTGAGAATATATTTTATTTTTGAACATATTTTGTACACTGTTTTCACGTCACAACATTCCTCGGTTTTATGCAATTTGTCGTATTTTGACCTGAGAAAGTCTGTTTGCGTTGAGTGTTTACAGAGCGTTGTTGTTGATGATTGATGCCTATAATAATTACAAACATCTCGGGCGTGGTTCCTACGTACTGTATGGAGATAAACGGGACAAGCAGTCTTTACTGGAGTCGAGCCAGCAACTGTCTGCTCAACACGGTTCACTGTACACACTGGTGATGAGGTCATTTCCTGTGTCATTTGTGGCCGTCCATCCTAGAATTCATTTTTTTTTTTGAGTTTGATGGAATGTTAATTGAAATGTGAAAACATATTTTTATTTGAGGTTTTTGTTCTGTGTTTCAAACTAAGATTTTACAAGCTAGTTTTAGTTTTAGTGGTTGTAGTTTTGGAATCTGGAAGATGGAGGTTGAAAACAAAATCGGATCATTTGATTATTAGCAGATAATTAATTTATTCATTTATTTTTGTTAAGAGTATTATAATAATAAAATGTATTATATGTATTACTTCATAAAATGTATTATAATTTATTACGTTGCTACGTCCGTATTGCATTTCTCAGACTGTAAGGCGCACTGGGTTTTTATAAAATATCTATATCTATATTTTTTAATATAATGTTTAGCTGCCTGTGAGGCAACATGCTAAAATGTTTGAAAAGGAAAAAAATAGGATTGAATTACAAACCTAATTGTTTGTTTTAGTTCTTTTTTGAATTATGGATGATTTTGATTTTATAGAGTTGTAAAGAAGCAGGATTCACGTTGTAGTCAAACCTGTAATGTGACTGTCATTCCTGTTGCCTTTTGACAACTGGGTCTGGATATCTTCCTAGTCTGTGATTGGTTGGCTACTAAAGCAGGGTGTGTCTCACCTTCAGGCCCAGAGTTGCAGGGATTGGCTGTAGCTCCTCGTGACTCATAAATGGTAAAGCGGTTCTGAAAATGGATTGATAGTTACTTTTAATTATTGGGCAAAAAAACAGATGCTATTTTCATGGACTGTTTTTGGGGTAAATGTCAAAAAAGGTCAGAACCAAAGTTTGACCCACTCAGCAGTACTGGGCAATGTTCTTCTGAGATGGCGTGAAGACAAGCACGTCGTGTATGATGTCGTTCTTCACCGGCAGAGAATGGCCATTGACCGGTGCCGAAGTATTAAAGAAAATAGCTTTTTGTCGTTTTTTTTTAGCCATAATGGTCAACCAATCACAGAGCAGGACATTTACACTTGTAGAAAGTTGCGGAAGAAACCAAGCAAACTTGCGGAGACCATGCTAACTCAAATAAAATTAATAAATTAAGAAATTAAATGTGTTTATTGTGACATAGAAATGACATATTGTAGCAGTCTAGATCCAGAAAATCATGTGACACTGTAATGCCATCTTTGATTATATATAGTAGTGATACTTAATTAATAAAATAATTATAACAATTTAATAATAAATTGCCAAACGCATTACAAATGAAAGCACAATTCAGATGTTTACTTTTTGATACTGTTTTAATGACAGTTTATTGTAGTTTTTTTGGTTGTTGTTATTATTAAGCAAAGATTAGGTAAAAATAAATATTACATTTATTACAATTTTTAAAAATGAAAATTATAAAAATGTAATTTTAAATTAAAAATTAAACATTAAGCAAATTACTCAAATATTTAAATGACTAAACTGTAAATCACTGTAAACTCAAATTAGTATCTATACTTTTACTGTAAGTGACTGTGTCTCTTTTGAGTTGAGTGCTGTTTAGGATTCCATCGAGATTTCAGTTGATATATACATTTTTTCGAACTGTTCTATCTGTAAAAGAGCAGTGATCAAATGATGATCTCTTCTACCATTCTAACCCTCCCATCTTCATTTTAAATATTTGACAGCAACATATTCAGATAGACAGACGGTGAAGCAGATGATTCATAAGAGTCACAAATAGACAGTCAGATAGAATAATAGACAGAGGGATAGTTAAGATTGAGACAAAAAGGCAAACGGACAGGCAAAGGAGTCAGACAGAAAGATACGTAGATTTATACAGATACAGGCAGGCAGATAGATAGACACAGATTCAAGGCCACGGACAGATGAAAAAATTAGATCCAAGTTTAAAAATAAGTAGAGTAATACACTGTTAATCTCAGGTAATCTCAGGATGTGTGTTCTTGTCGGACACTGATTCAGAATGATTTCTTTTGCCAATAGTAACCGTTAATTTGGTTAAGATAAGATCCGGTGAGGAGCTGATAATATACCAGTGTTAAGTCAATTTATTTGAAAATAAATCAATTTTTACTGTAAAAGGCAACAGTAATTGAAAACATTTTTTTTTGTTTCCTGGCCACTGTCGGCTTTCCATTGCTCAAGACGATCAACTTTTTACTTATTTATCTCGTTCTCACTGCTTTGAGACTGCCAATGTGAAAGGCACTTTATAAATGAATTGATAATAATTACATTACATTTAAATAAACAATTTTAATTCAATAAAATTAAAATGATCTTTTTCTTTATTTTATTTGCTTTCACACGATCACTGAACACAGATTTGCAGTGTTTTGTTTTACATCAACACCAATGTTAATAAAACTGCGTAAATTCAGACAGACAATAATAATAATAATAATAATAATACTGAAATAATAATATTATTAAATATTAATTATTATTTATTATTATTATTATTATTATTATTATTATTATTATTATTATCAATAATACTTTGTTTAGTTTATAAGCCACCTTTCCAGACCCTCAAGTGGTTCTTCTTGCCAATAGTTTAAGCGCACGTAACTAGGTCTTAAGGTGAGATTAGGTTAAAAGCTGCAGGAGAAACATTTTACTTTATTATCGGGTGCAATTTTGTACATTTTTTTTTCCTCACACACCCTCGTTTAAAATGTATCGATCGTAATAATGTCTCTATTGTTTGAGAACATTGTGAGAGAGAGAATGAATGTACTACTGTGTATTAAATGACAACTTTTATTTATAATGTACATTAATGGAAAATTAAAATTACACTAGCACGTTATTTTAGAAAAAACATTACATTTTTTTTTAAAACGATATCGTCATCCTTTTTTTCCTTTTATATATCCATACAGGTAATATTATAATATATAAGCTGTGAATAAATAAATATCTATGTCTATCTATATAAAGTATGTAGTACACACACACACACACACACACACACACACACACACACACACACACACACACAGTATAACTATACAAATGTTTTGCTGTTTAGGAAATTCAGATAAACACACACAAACAAACTGATGAACATTGTTTGTGTTTAAAAGCTACAGGCTTTTCTGTTGTGGCGTGTTTAAGTGACACGGTGACGTGTGCAGTCCTTTCTTACACTCACTCTGAGAATCACCCGACTGGTTTCTCAATTCATGCAGAAAATGTTCCCAGTGGAGATGTAGGTCAGTGTCGCGCTGGAGACAACGTCACTCCATCCACACAAACTAGCGTCTTTGTTAAAATGCTGCATCGTGCTTTATGAGGACGTTTCCACGTCACATCTGCGCCACATACACACACACTCACACACACGGCTCGTGCAAACACGCTTGCGTTTTCTTCAGGGAAAGTTCCCACAAGATTCTAGCTTGTTTAGTATTTCGCTCATCAATGGACTTTTTAAGCACATTTTTTCCATTTTCTACTGTCTCACCAGTTTTTGTGATTAACGTATTGAATTATTATTTTTTACAATTCATACAAGTTTTTAGTACTGTAAACATTCATCATATGAATGGATAAATGGTTTAATGAATTGATGGATACTGGATGGATGCAGGGATAGATGGGTGGATGGATAAATAGATGGGGTGTGTATACATAATAATAGATGGATGGATGATGGGTAGATAGATAGATTGATAGATGATATATAGATGGATAGATAGACAGAATAACGGGTAGATGATCACACACACACACACACACACACACACACACGCGCACACACACACACATATTGTTTTAGAAAAACATGGAAAAATAAAACAATAAATTAGAAAAAGTGACACACAGTGGTACCCCGACATACGAATGTCCTAGATATCAAAAATTCTGAGTAACGACATGCGTTGCTGCAAAAGTGTTGTCCCGAGTTCCTGTTCATTTTCACTATACGAAAGGAGCGCGTCTTTTTCTTACTGCTAGCATGCATTGAGAATAGAGTTCAGATGTGTATAAACAGTTGTTTGATTTTCTTTGCATGTCAAATAAACAAAAATCAGCAAAACACTAGTTAGTTTCAGAGATCTTGCTTCCAAAATATTAAATAAGCTCGTATTGCTCCAGAAGCTCCATTTTTTCAGAAGTCGCCATCTTAAAATTTCGTATGACGTCATTTCAAGATGCTAGTAACCGCTAATGTGAGATTGTCCGTAACATTATGCACTGTACCTTTATACACATCTGCCAAATGGGAAACTAAAAATCTGCTTTGTAACATGTTTTTGTTACATTTATCATCAATGTTTTATCATTTCAAAAAAAATGTATAGTCATGGCCCGGATTAAAATGGATAACATATAAGATACATGTTAGTCAGCTAATGGAATTTTCACCACACAAAACGGCTCTCGGATTAATTTTGTTAGTCGGGGTACAACTGTATTTAGTAAATAATTTATTTAAAACAACAAAATCTAAACATCATTCAGTTAATTAAAACATCTAATTAAAACGTTTTTTTTTATTTTAAATTCTTATTTAATTAGAATTTGGTACAAACTCTTAAGTTGATCTTCATTGTGAAACTGTCTTCCACTTTCTGATTTTTCTCTACTTGCACCAGTGTGTTTTGATCACATTTACGTATATATTTTTTCGCGTTACTGATTTTCAAACCTGTATCTAGTTTTCAATGCTAGTTTTTTTTTAAATGTTTTTTGAGCATTTATTTAACAAAGTGAACATTTTTTTCCAAGGACGTTTTTCCTTCTTACTCTGTCTCACCCACATCACAGACACACGAACGTCTCTCTGTCTTTGTTTCTCGTTATGGCATTTGTCTTATCTGTCTGCCTGTCTGTCTCTCTACGTATATTTTTTTTACTTCGTCTCTCTATCTCCTTCTTTCTATTTCTCTCTTTGCAAAGTCTTTGTATTTCTAAGTCTATGTCTCTCTTTTTCTCTATCACTCTCATTTTTCAGTGTCTCTTCATGTCTGTCTCCTTATCTCGTTCAAGCTCTCTCTATCTCTCCTTCTCTCTCTCTCTCTCTCTCTCTCTCTCTCTCTCTCTCTCTCTCTCTCTCTCTCTCTCTCTCTCTCTCTCTCTCTCGTCTGCAGGTCATATGACAGTCTCAGACGTGGAGTTCTCACTGAGGGTGTGTTCAGTTTCTTCTCTGTCATTAGACAAACAACCTGCAAAATAACTATTGTAAACTAAGACGTCTTGTCCTCTAGCGCTTTACAAATATCCCCAGATTACGTTTCTGGGCGACCCAAGTAAAGATTTCAGGCTTTTGCCACGTCATCTTGTCTTTTCAGAAGCAAAGGTGATGTAAATTATTTTAGCTCAGCTCTTCTTACACACAAGTTGAGGACAATTATCAATGATCTTATTCATTATCTTCTCAGATCACATATGTTTAGGTGACTTTTTATTCTGTTAGTATTACATTATTATTATTATCATGAAGTGGTGATAATATTTGTATTTGCTCACCCTCTTTGTTTGTAAAAGGCTCCGCCTTGCCTGGATCTCAACAGCCAATCACATGTTCTGATTCCTCACACGCTACAACATCCAATGATAGACAGAGAGTTGGACTGGTCAATCACATCTCCTAAGATGATAACAAACCAAGCATTGAAGAGATTGTTAGTATGTGGAGATTCCCTGTTTTTTATTCATTTCTGCAGAGTAAAATTATGTAGAACTTTTACACAAATAAAAGTCCCATCCAAGTGTGATGCCACAAGATGCTTTTGCAAAACCCGTTGGGAGAGGAACTTTCTCCCGCACGTCATAATTAGGAGAAACGTCTTGTTTTGATCATGTGAGTTTTTGGAGAAAAAAAAACAAGCAAATAAATATTTATTAACAATGCATTGCGTATAATTAATTGGCTAACCGTACCTTTAGCTCCAGACATTGAGTGTTATGGCTGTAAAGATTGTGGAGATAATTATCTAAATGCCTAATAATAATAATAATAATAATAATAATAATAATAATTATTATTATTATTATTATTATAAGAAGAAGAAGAAGAATAAAAATGATAAAAACAACAACAGATTTTGGTCAAGTCATATATTTTCAATTTTTTTTTTACATTTATGCAAATTTCTATTGGGTTTGCGTTTATGCTAATGTCTAGTTTTTATGACTGCAACATTTTAGAGAAACAGACAGTAAACCCACAGACTAGAGGAAGTAGTGACAAACAAACAGGAAGTCAGAGTGCTTAAGCGGGAAGCTGGGATGATCAGTGTGCGACATTCATGACGTTCCTGAAATCTGCAAATATGATGGTGAATTTTTCAAATTAGAAATTACCAATTTTTTTTGCAATTTTGTCAATAGATGAGTTTTTCATTATGGCCACTAGGAGCAGTATCGAACATGTCCTCTGCATTTAACCATTCAGTGAAGTTTGACACACACCTGGAGCAGTGGGCAGTGTCTTAGAACCCACCAGACCGGGATTCAAACCGGCAACCAAGTCCAATTCTCTACCACTGGACCCAAACAGCCACATGGTCATTGGTCCGGTCTGGGATGTAGAGCTAACTAGGGTTTGTTGGCTTGACCCCGTTGACCCTTGAACCGTCAGACCACTTCTGTTTTTGTCATTAGAGCAGTAGATGACTCCTTCCCTCCAGACTGATCTCAATCTGGAAAATTCCTTCATGGACAGTGTGGTCCAGGAAATAACAAGGAGAAGCTGAAGGTCCCACTGGAGCTATCTGCTCGGCTCTTGTGCAAACACTGACCTGGTCGCTAGTTGTAGATGAGTATCTGGCCTCATTACGCTTTGGTGGCTGGACGCTCACGTCTTGAGTTTCAGCTTCAATCCGCACATTCCTGCTGTAATTGTGCACACACTCCGTCTCCTTTTCTGGAAGTCTGGACTCTGGGTCTGTCGGCCTTGTCCAGCCTTTGAAATCCCTTTTTGTGGAGGTTTTCACCCACTTATGCAATATCATCAGCGGGGGATTTTTTGTGTGTCCTCCACCTTGAGGAAGCGTTTGCCTATTTATGGCGGTGTCCAGATTAAGAGTCAATCTCATGTCAAAAGAGTCAAAAACACTTTTTTTTATAAAAATGTATTCTCATTCCATGATGTTTTTCCCCCCTACTTAACCATATTTAAGTTTTGCCGTAAAACCTCTAATAGAAAGACACCTCTAGTACAAGGCCACAAATGACGAAAGAGTTGAAAAATACCGTGCCATGGCATTTTGTTCAGAGGTTTTATGATATGGTTTTATTTATTTTCATTTTATTGTAGTTATTTTTTGTTTGGGTTTTTTGTTTTATTGACCTAAACGATGGAGGCACAGAAGAGTAGTTGGTACTGCTGTTGGCGTTCCAAACTTTCTGTGCAAAATTTGCATGTTCTCTCAAATAATTAGCATGATGTGCTTGCGTGGGTTTCTTCTGGTTCTCCGGTTTTCTACCATAGTCTGAAAGCATGTCAGAAATATCTCATTGATGGCGTCTGTGGGAAAAATGTAATTGGGTGTGTGAATGGGTGTGTCCCGCTCTGGTTGGCCACCGATCTAGGGTGTGTCCTGCCTTCATTCCCAGAGTTGCTCTGATTGGCTCCCCGTGACCCAGAAATTGAAAAGTAGTTTTTATTTTATTTTACGTTCTTCAACATTAATAAACAATAAAATATTGTCGTTCCTCTAAGAGACGGTGAAAGCAAGTGTCTGAGAAGTGGGATGAGCCAGATATCCATCTGTAATCCTGGTGTTCACGACAATGTATCCCGACTCGCATATTGCGTCTTTGTGACCTAATTATGGTAAACAAACTACAGTGTAAATGAGATTTTATCAAATATAGCTCTGGTTTCTCTTTTTGTGATAGTTTTGAAGATTTCTCAAGAAGAGCTTTAGCTTTTATCTTTAGCTGTCAGTGGTTGAGGTTTGTGTGTGTGTGTGTGTGTGTGTGTGTGTGTGTGTGTGTTTTTCTCTCATGGACACTCATACCGTTATTGTCATCTAGATAAACCACTTCCTGCCGAATGGTAACAAAAGTCTTTTTCTATCCTTGCGTGTGCTATTTTTACATCCACCCTTTTAATTTTTTTTGACTTGTTACAGCTTCATGGCTAAGTTTAGTCCTCGGCCGTGTCACTTCCTGCCACACACACAATAGTGGAGGATGTTGATTGAACGATGCGTGACCTTCATGACCCTTGTTTTTTTTCATGATGTTTATTCTTTCTGCTGCTTAGTTTATAATGCTTCAAATGCTGTCTGCACTACAAGCTAAACATTTCTCCCTATAATTTATTCGAACTCTGTGTGCTTTGTTAATATTGCAATTATATGCATAATGTAAATGTTTTATTTATCCGTTTTTGGTGAAATGTCAGTGTACCAGACCGAAAATAACATGATGCAGCAGAAAAAAACACAATAATAATTAAATAATAATAGTTTTGTTATTAACACATTATTCCTGCCGAACAAAAGCAAAGAATGAATTGCCAGTGGAATGCTAATTCTAGAATACAGTATGTTTTTTTTATAAAGCAAATATGTAAATATACTTTATTAAATAAAGAACTGTATAAATAAATATAAATTACCTAAACATATAACTCAAACTCTATATATAAATATACATTTAATATGAAATAATAAATAGGATATATACATTATATACAGTTCATCGACATCCGTCGTTCGTAAGACGTGATCTTTAAACAACGCTTATATGGTGATGTTTTTTTAGCACAGATTCCAGTGGCCATGTTGCTTACTAAATGTTTGCCACCCATTTTGCATGTTTAAAGTCGTTGAAAATCTATTGAGAACTTGGCGTCCTTTGTAACACTTGCATGATATGGATACGTTCAGAACTTAAACAGTAGTTCTGCTAAATAGGTCCAAGAGCAGCTGTGTAGAATTACTGGTTTTTACAACCCGTCAACTTCCTGCTTTCCCTGGGAATCGAACTCATTGAGTGCGTGACCCAGCTATCAGGAAGCCTGAGCATGTGCAAAGCTACCAGGATTTTTGCATGGCACAAATGTGCGTGCCACCAGACTTATAGCGTTGAGAAATAAAAATGATTTAGCAATTCACAAAAACATTTGAAATGCTAATTGTGGTACAATGACACTGTTTGCTTTATGTAGTTATCTTTGACATGATAAAAATTATCATAAAAATTGTGATAAAAATTGTTATAAAGTGACACCTTTCTTTACTAAATTAATTTGTGCCGACTGCAGTTTCTTAAAATGGAAGTTTAATACAGTAGGCCACATTCGTAAATCATCTACTTCCCGATTAAAAAAAATGTTTTAAAAAAATGATAAAGCACCATGACAACTGTAATAACATGTTGCATCCACCATCTTGAATCTCGCTATAACTTTGATTGATCAGTGTGGACCTTGACATCACAAGGATGTTAGTTGAACGTCTCACTCGGGTTGTACTTTTGTGCGTAAACATAATGAAGCGGAAATTTTTGTTAATGGAGTCATTCGTAAGTGGAGGTACCACTGTATCGGCAAAGGGTGTGGGGCATATATTATAGGTTTTATTATCTAGATTAATCTCATTACAAACTTTAAATGTATCTAGATTAGGGGTGCACCGAATTTTCGGCCACCGAAAATTTTCGGCCGAAAATGGCCAAAATGTGCATTTTCGGTTTTCGGCCGAAACACTCTTTTCACCGAAACAACACGGCCGGAAGTTGCTGACAAGCAGAGACCGCGAGAGCTGCACGCGAACATTGTCTGCATAACATCACGAGCTCCCCGCGACATTCACGTCACACCAGCGGCTCCTAATAGAGAACATTCTCTCTCTTCTTACTCCGTTTGAGCAGAAAACTTAAGAGATTAGCTCATCTGATGCATCTGTAGCGGACGTTATTCCTTTTATCGCGGCTCTAAAGCGCCCAAAAGTCGCGGTAAAAACTATGAAAAGTCCGCGCTTAGAGTCTGTCAGCGCACGATCTGTAGAAATATGTTTGAATCCTCTGCACTTCATCGCGACTGTTTTTGATCCGCGTTATAAAGAGCAGTTTTTAGATGAGGATTTAAAGCAGAGAAATGGATAGAAGCACAGAACCGACGCGAAGACCAAGACGGAGCAGAGCAGAAAACAGACTCATCCCTCTGCACCAGATGAGGGCTTTGCACTGCACCCTCGTTGTCTGATAAGTTCAGTGAAATCCTGCAAGTACCTCTAATAATACTAGTACGTATGCTATTTTGTTTTAGGCTACTTTATATGTGACAGATTGTATATTTCTGCAAGATGTATATTTTTTATCCACTGGCCTTATTTAAATACAGTCTCAAATCTTTCTCAAAGATTGAGATCAGTCAGATGACAAGCTCAACAGCGACCTATTTATACTATTATTAATACCTACAGAGAAAATGTTTTATCTTTTGCACTTGTTCTGAATGCACTTTAAACTTAAATGCAATTTTTAATGGAGCCAGTTTTTAACAGGCCAGTAGGTCAAGTTAAACATTTTAGTTTGAATTTTATTTTATACTCTTGAGTGTTGCATTAAATTTGATAAATTGTTGCATATTTGTAACACATTTTGTTTCTTATATTCTTTGAAACTTAACTATTAATGTATGCAATTGCAATGCCTTAGTTTTAGTAAAGTTAGTGCACCGTCATAGCAATAAATGCAATTCTTTCGGTTTTTGGCCAGGCTTTCCTCTTTTTCGGTTTTCGTTTTCGGCCAAGAATTTCGGTGCATCACTAATCTAGATTATTCTTTATTATTATCTAGATTATTAAATTAACTTCTAATTGTAGTAAATGGACATTTATAAACACAGAGATATACAGTATTATAATAATTACAGGTTCATACAAATATCATATATATAATTATAATTCATTTAATGACAATATTTGATATGTTTAATCCAATTTAAATAGACTTTAATTCCTGTCAACTCACAGAAGTGACTATGCAAAAAAATGGAAATGAGTGTTGGACGTCTGGTAGACAAATGTCATTGTGTAATCGGATGGGGACATACTGTAAGGCATGATGCAAATTCAAAGAGAAATCTTTCTTTTGCTTGCCTTTGCATTTCCAGGCTGTTTCAAAAGCTGAAATACATAAACTCTTAATTATTACCTCAATTTTAGCTATATATGTAAGATAATTTTTGGAACTTGTTTTGTGCTGTCTTCTCTGGACTTCCTGGATGAGCTCTTCATCCGCTCAGGCTCAGGAATAGTTCCAGTTCCAGCGATTTTTACCTCACACGTCTCCGTCTTAAATAAGAGCACGGATGCACTGCAAACGAATACCAACACCATTTGCCATATCAACAGCCTGCAACTTAATAAGTGTCAGGACGGCTTTCAAGCGGCCGCTGTAAACAGAGCCCCAAACGTGCTAACACACACACACACACACACACACACACACAAAGTCTAAAAGAATCATAAAACAGGAATTTTTCAGGCCTGTGTTGAATTTTCCGCTTTAATATGTTTCTCTCCCGGCAGATCCGTGTTCGTTGGTGGTTCCCCCGTGCGTGACTGAGGCCGACCGCTTCAGCTTAGAGGCTCTGCGCCATATTCACAAACAGCTGGATGACGACAATGACGGAGGAATCGAAGTCAATGAGAGCGTGGAGGTGAGCATGCCTTCGTTGAAGCGTGAGGTTTGTCTCACGAGGGTCCGAGAGATTTGTGCCGTGACCCACTTGAAGCCCCAAAGGTCAAAGTTGATGGAGATAAAGACTCCTACGTTTGTGTTTCTATCTGGTGTTTTACTGGTGTGAAGTGACTAATAATTTATTTCTTGAATGTGACCGAAACGCGCAGCACATTCTGTGCCAGTTAAATTTAGTCTGGACTGTGACTTGATTGAGGCGACTATGAATTCTATTTCTTTATCGTTTTAATGGCGTTTTAATAGCAAAGGTCATTGAAAGAAACCGCCCCAGCAGAGCTGAACAGATTTGACTTTCTTCGGCTCTTTAATGAAGTTGTTCTCTTGTGTTTCTGAATCCAGTGCTTAAAACGACATTCGTTTAAAAAACAGGGTTCCTACAGGTGCTTGAAATCCTTGAAAATGCTTGAAGTTCAATAATGTGTTTTCAAGGCCTTAAAAATGCTTGAATTTTAAATGAAGTGCTGAAAATGCTGGAAAATGTAATTCTACAGTGGAATCCGGATAAGTGCACGTCCTCGGGATCCGTATTATATTCCGTATAGATAGATGGATGGATGGATGGGTGGATAGATAGAAATATAGAAAGAAAGAACCTTTATTGATCTCCCAAGAAAGAAATTCAGATGACTACGTCCCCACTACTTCTCGACTTGAACTACTGCAAATATAGACTATGTTTCAATCATCAAAACAAAGTCTTTTGACTGTTCTTTCGTTCGCGTCTTCTGACATGCTTTGTGTTATTTTGCCAAACTGATCTTTGTTTTTTTAGAGAGCATGAAAATTGGCTAGGATGAATGCCAAAATGTTCATACTAAACTTGAGATATATTCAGATTCAGCAGCGAGTGATGTGGTCACGTGAAGTGGCGACAAACTATGCCACTGAATAATCAATATCAATTCACATAAAAGTTAATGCGTTAACGCAGAGTTGTCCAACCTCTTCTTGTCCCTTTTGACCACAAACTGGTCATTTTGATTTAGGCACAGCTTTAAATATACATTTTGCCCCAAACTGTACGAGAAAACATGAACATGGACCTTGAAAGTGCTTGAAAAGTATTTTATCTTTCAGAAAGTGTGAGAACCCTGAAAACAAAATGTGCAGATATGTTTATTATATATTTAATTTATTTAGTATATTGAAGACATTACTTTTGAAAATATGTTTTTGGGGCTGTAACCTCATTTTCTAGGCTATAAGGTGCATTGCTGATATATGTCGATTTCCCGTCAATTTCCTTTTTCACAAACAAGGCATACTTTTTTTTGGGTTTTAAGGCGCACACTTGATTTTTAAACATTTGTTTGGATTTTAAGTGCGCCTTAAAATCTGAAAAATACGTTAAATATATGTTCATCAACATTTGGTTTGACTGTATCTTGGTCCTTGTTTCTTTGACTATTTTTTATTTTTTTATTTTTTTTTTTTTTTTAATGCGCATTGAGGTTAAACTTACTCTGTAAGGTGACATACTCAAACTCAATTTCCGTTCTTCCGTTCGACAGATGCTAATCATCAAATTTGGATGCTGCTGCAAAATTGTGTTGTAAAATGTGGATATCATTAAGCAATTTTTGCAATTTTGGTTTGATGCAGAATGTTATGGAACTTTTTAATTTAACAGCTTGACACATTTGATGAATTTTAAAGTGTATTTAAATAATTTTGATGTCTCTTTTCACAAACACTAGTTCTGCTACACTATTTCTTTCTTTTTCTTTTTGTTTTTGTTATTTTTTTTAACAGCTGAAGTAAACAATGTAAGTACACGTATGTACAATTTGGGTTGACTTTCTACGAAAAATATGAGACATTAAATCAATTCTATCCATACAATTGGAGAGAATTGGGATTCATTGGAAATTAATTTTGACGCTTACATCAGAAATTTGTACTTCATGATTTCTGCCAGTTTCTCATGGACTTTTATTCTGCGTACAGCACATTTATGTCCTTGATATTATTCAATTAATTCAATTATATAATTTTACATGCAACATCTGCATTGCCTCTCCACACATATTATAGTATTTTTATATTTGTAATATACATAACATGACTGAAATTAGGTGAATGCTCTTCGAAAGAAAAAAGTACTATTTATTTTCTCAAATCTTGAGAAATATGTTTACAATGGAGTTTTATAACAAATAAAACCACTGTGTATTTTAACGTGGCTGGGGCACGGCCGCACAACTCGGGTCCTAAAATCCCACTAGATATTTTTTTGTCTGGCCATTCTTATTGTTATAAATTGCTTCTTCTATGAATAGTTTGCAATCATTGAAGATTTTTTTTTTCCAGTGGCAGGTTCCTATAGTTTAAGAAGCCACATGAGTATCTACTGGTTACAGACACTGAGCGTTGGTGTCTTCTTTCGGGTCACAGCAGATTCCTCAGGGTGTGTGTGTGTGTGTGTGTATGTGTGTGTTTAAGGGTGGGAGAGTAAAAAAAAGCGAGGGACAGTTGCTAAATAATCTAACAGGAATTATAAGCCGCAAATCCGACAAATTTACACTTTTAGTTCAACTGTACTTTATCAAATTTTATTTCAGGTCGAAAATAAATCAATCACTTCCTGTCTGGACTGAAGACGTTATCAGTCTTTTATGTTTCGGTCAATGATGTCGTTCTGTTGTTCTTTTATAGTTCATTATAGAAGACATGAAGCAGCACCAGACGAACAAACACAGCAATCTTCACCGCGAGGACCAGCACATAACAGTTGAAGAGCTGTGGCGCGGCTGGAAAACGTGTGAAGGTTGGATTTGTCTGATCTTTGTTGTGTTGTTTTACATGAGAGACTCTTTTCTATGTCCTGATAAATATAAAATAATATATTTCAGTCCACAACTGGACATTGGACGACGCAATCCAGTGGCTGAAAGAGTCTGTGGAGCTTCCTCAGTACGAAACCAACTTTCGAGAGTTTAAGGTGGACGGCAACACGCTACCTCGGTAAGCGCACGCAATTTAAAATTATTTTTTTTTTATTACTTTTTTTTCCAAGTCATTATTTTAAGAATGTTTTTTTTTAACCAACAAATAGCTACAATAAAAAACCAAACCAAAATCGTGTAATAAGCGCTAGTCAAACAGCGCCATCTGGCGGCGGCGGTGATAATGCATCTGACTTTTTTTTTGAGCGTGGGGGTTGAGAAGGTTTTGAGTGTTAAGTTTCCTCTCATGAATTTTCCCTTCATTCTCCATGACTCATGAAGTGATGTCACAGCATCAGCTCACATTTCATCTGCTGCCATCTCCAGAATGTGTGGCAGCACATGTGATCTTTCACTTGCTTAAACGTTCTTTGAGCTTGAACTTGCCACTCCTGTACGCAAGTGTATATGGTTTCTGTGTATAACTATGTGCTGTTAGTGTGTAGAGACACCTAGAGAGTTAGTTAGTGAATCACGGTCCGCAACTGCTCCGGCTTTGTGTGTGTTCACTTCACTGTGTGTGCGTGTGTGTGTGTGTGTGTGTGTGTGTGCGTGTGTGTGTAGCTTCACTGGATTATTTAATGATGAGCACAATTTTGATAAGGTCCGTAGTGGCCGTATTGAAAAAAAACTCACACTCATTGGCCTTTCGAGTTAGAGACATTCTGATTGGCTCCTGCTCCTTTTAATCTGAATGGATAAAGTGGGTCAGAAAATGGTTGGATGTACTGAAGAGTCCAGCTTTATTCGTTTCAATCTTTTTCCTTACGAAATGTTGTTTGGCTTGATCACAAACCTTTTGTTTTACTGCATTTTTATTTTCCCGCACATGGTTTTATGCTCGCCTGAGTTTTTTTTTATTGTAAGACTCACTATGTACAGATTTTACTGTACAAATTAATCTGGTAAAATTGTATTGAATGTATTGAAAGTCAATTTATTTGTGTATATTTTAAGTATTTTCACAGAGGAATTTAATACCACGATAACTTGACACGTTTTCAGAGTGACTCTGTTATTTGTGATACATTAATTTTAAATCTACTTTAAATTAGGTTAGGCTAATTAGGTTTACTTTATGCAAACTGTGACCAAAAATGACCTTTTATAGAACAATATTTGAAAAAATATTGTAAATTGTGTTTGTAATCACATTCATGCTGTGGTGGGTGTGCTAAAGTGCATTCAACAGCGTGAACAGTTGCCTATGTGTTCAAATTTTGTTGAAATCAATTTGTGAGCTTAATTTTGCAAACCTTTTGTTTTGCTAAATTTGTTCAGAGTAACACAGACTCTACAAGGAATGAACATCAACTTGTTTCCTCAGCATTAAAAGTCCATTCACATTTTCACATATTCCTTCTCTTCAACGTCTTCTCAGAGTGACATCACCATTCAGTCACAGCCTATCATGTAGCTGACACTCCCCCGGCGCTGATTGGCTGGATCTGTGACTTTAAAACTTTAAAATTTTCAAAGTTTCAAATTTTTAAAATGGCGGTATAAACAACCATTCATGTGAGATTGTCTGCTGTATTATTATATGCTGTATCTTTGTAAACACCTGCCAAAGGGCAAACTAAACAACTACTATGTAACATGTTTTCTATTTCATTTATTGCCAATATTTTATCATTTGTTAAAAATGTCCGATTCTACAAAGTCTTGGCAATGCTTGGATTAGATTACGTGTGAAGTGTGGCTCAGCTGACACATTTTTTAACGAAACGACTCTTGGCACAGCTTAATTTCGCCCCTGTATATCAATACATTTATAAACGTTTGCATCTATTGTGTTTGTTTTGGGCCGCCGGATCGTCAATACAGTTTGTAAACTTTTTAAAATATTGTTTGAAAAATGGTTTCCAAACTTTGATTCGTCGATGTCATGTGTGTTACAGAATAGCTGCCAACGAGCCGGCGTTTATGTCGATGCAACTAAAGATTTTAGATCAGCGGCACAAACAGAAGCTGAACCTGAAAGCGCTGGATGCCGTGCTTTTCGGACCTCCTCTGCGTAGGTTTCCCCCCCAAACTGCTTTGTGATGTAAAGTCTCCTGAGGAAAGTTTTCCAGTAGATGTTTGATGTCTCCAGGTCCGCAGCATCACTGGCTGAAGGACTTCGTCTTGATGATTTCCATCATCATCGGTGTCGGGGGCTGCTGGTTCGCTTACATACAGAACAAGTCTTCGAGAATCCACATCTCCCAGATGATGAAAGACCTGGAGAGTCTCCAGCATGCAGAGCTGAGCCTGATCGAGCTGCAGAGCCAGTAAGAACATCTCATCTCATTGATAAGAAGGCTCATTAAGCCCTCACAACTTCTGCCGTGGCGTATCAACGGCTGATTTATTTCGAATTTGAGGAAAAGGAAACAAAAGGAGAACACTGATCGTCTAATCGCCCGTGACATGTCGTATGCTTATCAGACTGGAGAAAGCTCAAGAGGAGAATCGCACGGTGGCGGTGGAGAAGCAAAACCTGGAGCAGAAGATGCGCGATGAGATCAACGGGGCGAAGAAAGAAGCCAGTCGTCTACGTGAGCTGAGAGAAGGTGCTGAGTGTGAGCTCAGCAGACTGAAGTACGCCGAGGAGGAACTGGTGCAGGTGGGAAGCTTTACTGTACAGGCTGTGGAATTCAGTCTGTGTTATTGAAACACAAAGGTTGTGGGTTCGACTCTCTGGGATGTTGAACCTTTGATTCAGGCATTGAAGGATACAATTCTCTTTCTGTCTTTCTTTCTTTGTTTTTCTTTCTTTCTTTCTTTCTTTCTGTCTTTCTCTTTTTTTTTCTTCTTTTTTTTTTCCTCTTAATTTCTCTGCTTTTTCTTTTTCAGTCTTTCTTTCTCTCTTTGTTTCTTTCATTCTTTCTCTTTCTTTTTTCTTCGTTTCTCTTTTATCTTTTTCTTTCTTTCTGTCTTTTTTTTTCTTTCTATCTTCATTTAATTATTTCTCTCTTTCTTTATTTTTTATTTCTCTCTTTCTCGCTTAGTTTCTCACCTTCTCACTTTTGCAATTTTTTTTTGCTTTTTTACTTTCTTTACTTTTTAATTTCTTTTTTTCTTCTATCTTTCTCGCTTACTTTCTCTCCTCACTTTCTTGCAATCTTTTTTGCTTTTTTTTCTCACTCTTTCTTTCTTTCTCTCTCTCCCTATCTCTTTATTTCCTATACTCTTATCTCTCTTTTGCTCTTTTTTTAATACTCTTTCTCTCTTTTACCTCTTTTTTTCTTTCTTTTTATTTCTTGGTTGCTTTTATTCTATACCTTGTTTCCCCCTCTCTCTCTCTCCACCACCTCCATCCATTCTTTCTTATTTTTTTCCTTTCTTTCCTTTCTCCCTCCCTCTATTCTTTCCTGTTTTTTTTTTCCACCTTTTTTCCTTCCTTTTTTCTTGCTTTGACTCATTTGTTCTTCCTTCCTCTCGACTTTCTTTTCTGCTTTTTATTATTTTTTTTCTATTCTTCCTTCCTGTCCTCCTTTTCAAACTTTTTACTATAAGCTCAATCCTAAAAAAGAATACATTCATGCAAATGCACCGTATCAATGAAGGGACCATATTAAACACAACTGTACTCCTGAATCACAGTCATAATGCAGACTCCCAGCTTCTCAGTAATGGCTGATCTTGGGGTGGTGGTTTTTGCTCACTTGTAGGTTCGAGTGGCACTGAAGAGAGCAGAGAAGGAGATGCAGTCTGATTGGTCGGTGCCTGAAGCGCTGCAGATGTGGCTCCAGCTCACACATGAAGTGGAAGTGCAATACTACAACATCAAAAAGCAGAACGCTGAGCTGCAGCTCGTCGTCGCCAAGGACGAGGTGAGTTGTGTAGAAGTTTGTCAGTTTAGGGTTGGGTGTTTGTTCTACTAAAAGATAGAACATTTTCAAATATATAGTACTCAATTTTTTAAATGTCTCAGATTTTTGATACAGTACACCCAGATTTATTTTTTTAATCCTTATTCTATAAACTATCAATATTCCGAAGATGTAACCTACACTAGGTTAAAATGGTTAACAGTTACACAACACAAAAAGACACACAATCAAAACTCTCTCTTTAGTGCGAAAGTAAGTGTGGGTGTGTGCGTGTGTTAAAAGTCAGACTTATAGTGTCTTTACTCTTATGTTTTTGGGAGAATTTCCGGGTGAAAAATGAAAGGCATGTATTATCTCTTGTGTAGGTATACACCTAAGTCCTGTTGCCCAATAAAAATTGTGAGAAAGAAAAAAAAAAAGTCAGACTTTGTTTTAGTGTTGAACCTTGCTCAATTTTAAATATTTCTGATCAAATCGAAAACCAATAAATATTCAACAGGTGCTTCCATAATGGAAAAAAAGTAAAAATTAAACGCTGTCAGTAAACATGAATTCCAGTCAGCATATATATTATGAAACAATAGCTTTATTTATAATATTATGAATTATTCAATATTTGCTACTAAATTGACTTGCAAAAGTAATTTCTTTTTTTCGTTTGTTCTTTTTCTTTCTTTGCTTTCTATCTTTTTTCCTTTCGTGCTTTTATTTCTTTTTATTTTTTGATTGCTTTCTTTCTTTTTTAATTCCTTTTTCTTTCTTTCTTGCTTTTTGTTTTTTTTCTTGCTTCCTTCCATTCTTTCTTGCTTAGATATGCAAATTAGCTTCTAGAACCACGTCGATATAATCAAACCTGTGTCATTTTACTTCAATTATGTGTGTGTGTGTGTGTGTGTTGTTCGGATTTCAGGCAGAAAAGATCAAGAAGAAGAGGAACTCTGTGTTCGGGACCCTGCACGTGGCTCACAGCTCGTCGCTGGATGAAGTAGATCACAAAATACTCGAGGCCAAGTAGGTACCAACACACCAATTAATGTTTAGCCACAGTTACCTGGCAGCTTATCTTTCTCCGTGTTTTCAGAAAAGCATTATCAGAGGTCACGGCCTGTTTGCGGGAACGTCTCCACCGCTGGCAGCAGATAGAGAAGCTGTGTGGCTTCCCGGTGGTCAATAACTCTGGCCTGCCTAGTCTCACCGCCTCTCTGTATGCCGACCACAGCTGGGTGGTCATGCCCCGCATGTCCGTGCCACCCTACCCCATCGCTGGAGGAGTGGATGACCTCGACGAGGACACGCCACCCATCATTCCACAGTTTACCTGTGAGAGCTGAGACATAATGCTCACATTTTCTTTACTTCACACATGATTCTAAAGTGACATACATTTTCATATATACAAATACATATATACATATTCACAATATGAACCGGTGTGTGTGAATGTGTGTGTGTACATGCAGTCATTTATGTCTGAGTGGATGGGGACCTCTGCCTGAACCCCACAACTTTGAAGGCCTGTTTAAGGAGCAAGATGGGATTTTTGGGAAGATTTTATTCCTTTAAGGGAAGAATTTTGGTTAACGTTGGAGTAAAGTGAGAGAAGGGGAATATTTTGGTGGCTTTTCATATTTTCTGATATATTTGAGTATTAAATTCTGAGTATTTAAATGGACCAGTATAAGACTTTTGTAGAAATAAAAACATGACAAGCTATATTTTGAAGCTCGTAATAGTAACTAGTCAAAGTCATTTAAATTAGTCGCAGGGGATCAAATGTTATTTTGGCTTGCATGATCTCACTCTTCTTCTGGAAGTTACGTATTGTTCCACGAGCCGCCGCAATATGTTGATTGATCAAGCGGCGCAGATTGATTATATAATATATTGTGTATATATAATATGTAATATATTGTTTTCAAGTCGTACTTAATCTATTTGACAGATGTTTGAACAAAACATAAGGCAGTAAACACACCGTAAGGTCCCACATAAGGCACACAGTAGCTTTCTATAAAATGTGAAGGAAAATAAGCTGAACTAAATGTCGGCATAAAATCGGTATAAAAATAGAAAAAGCTCCTTCAATATGGAATTGTGCCAAAAATATTCATATGAAAATCCCAGGAAACCAATGCTTACCATTTCCGTTTTTTTTATTATTATTATTCACTGCCAATCTTCATGTTTTTTGTTTGAAACTTTTATTTCTTTCTCTTCAGATTTTTTTGTTGGTTTCACTTTTTTCTGTTTAATCTTCTGGCACTAGCTTCACGTGGGGGCGGAACGCTAGTGCCAGATCATCCACCCTTACTCTGATTGGCTGGTGAGAATGTGACTGGCAGCAGTTGACTAGTTGTTTCTTAGAAATGGTTTATGTTGGCTTAAAATTGGTAATTTTGCCACTAATCTGATTCTGTTCTTCGATATGAACAATAGTTCTCTGAGAAAGATGGAAGAGAAGGAACAGTTTTAAATATGAAGTGTTTAAATATATGTTTAAATATGGGCTACTCCTCTGATCAAGGCATTAGAAAAGGAAAATTATTGGTTCAAAAGACACTGATTTAATTTACTGGATAATGTTTCAGTAAACTGACTCCTCGTCCCAGTGACCCAGAAATGAAAATAATTTTTAGTTTTGACATTAACCGCATTTTATTGTAAAACTTCGGATTTGTAACATATAATAATATAAATTTGTTGGTCTTTAAGTCATGACAATGAAATTATTTGCCTTTCCTCCCAGCCCCCATCATTCGTCCTCCGCTGACACGCAACAGCAGCATTTGCCGGTCTCGCAGGAGTCTTTTATCTCAGCCATCGTGTCTCTCTGCGGACCCTGACCTGTTATCCATGGCCTCGGTCCCTCTTGCCTACAGGCCGGAGGGAGATGATGACCACATCTTCTTCACGATGGACAGAAAGGGGTAAAGCCATCTCCGATTAGTCTTCTAGCAATGCTTATTCTGGCATGACATCCAGTCTTCTGCTTCTCAGGGACCTTCAGGACACGTGCTCGGATTCAGACTCCTTCGGTTCCTCTTTGAGCCGGAAGCAGTTTTCCTGCTCTCAGAGTCCATGTGTTGCTGGAACGGACACTCCGCCACGCAAAATCTCCCGGGAGGAACTGATGCTCCTGGCGCAGGAGGCCGAGGTGGCGGCACTGGAGACCTCTTTGTCTTCTTTCTCCTCCCCATCATCTCCTCTCGACTCCTCTTCAGCTCACAAGGGCTCTCTCGAACTCTCCAGATCAGCTCTCCTTCCAGAGTCCCAGAGCTTGACCTTTCACCCCGGAAGCAAAGCTGTGGCCCACAATGGCATCTTGGAGAAGTCCTACAGCCTGGGGCAGCTGGCCGGAGGTGGGACGCCTCCTGAGGGAAGCTACCCCTCTATTGGCTCTCTCGATGTAGAAGGCAAGGAAAGTCGAGAGCCCAAGCAGCTCCACTCCACCTCTTCCTCCCAGGACTCTTGCGAGAACGAGAAAAAAACTAAGTCCAAGATCAAGAGCTTGTTCAAGAAAAGCAAAAAGCTGTGAGGAGGAGGAGGAGGAGGCGAGCCTTAAAAAGCCTTGAAACAAAACACACGAGGGTGATGTCATCAACCAGAAGCCAAAACTTCTATTTCTTTTTAGTCTTTTAAAGTTGTTTGTTTTTTTTATTTAAATAGAATGTAGCTCCATCTAGGTGCGTCCTGGGTCGAAGCCTTTTTAATGGTGTTTTTTTTAGAAGAGTAACACATACGCCTTTAAAGGCCACGGAGTGCCACGTCGGAACTTTAGGCTTTTTCTGAAGTCAGACAGTTGATCGACTTTGTTTTATCCGCCACACTTCAATAATGTGTCATTTGCAACGGTGTAGTGCGTGTAGAAATGCAACTTCTGTCAATATTTGCTCATTTCCTTGTAGTGTTTAAACATTTCTGCTGCTATTTGTTCTGTTACACACACACACACACACACACACACACACACACACACACACACACACACACACACACACACACACACACAAATTTAAATAGTTTCTGTAGCAGGTAATGGAATTACAATCTTGTCATTTTAGTGTAGCCATGACAAAGCTAATTTTATTATTTAACTTTTTTTTTTTTTTTTTTACGGTTTACGATTTACGTTTCTTCTTTTAAAGCAAAACTTTTTTTTAGGTTTGTTTGTCACACAGATCTAATCGAATGTTTTGTATAGACAGACAGAGAGTGGTTCATATTTAGACAGACAGAGATACAGTGATTTTTAGAGATACGTATGTATAGAAGGACAGAGAGGGATTGATATTTAGACAGAGGGACTGTGAATAATAGACTGATAGACAGCGATTGAGATATACATATATATATATATATATATATATATATATATATATCACTGTAGACATACATGGAAAAACGGGGAATAATATATATACATGCTGACAGACAGAGAATAGACAGACAACAAATAATTTATAGACAGCATTACAACAATTTATAGACGGACAGTCAGACAGACACAAATTGATATTATAATTTATAGAAAGATTGAGATCAATCTATAGACAGCAAAACTGGGATTGTTAATTCATAGACATGGATTAACACACAGACATGTTAATAAATAATGTTGTGCCTTTCTCTGATTATTTTTGAGGCAGAGTGAGTAATGACAGAATTTCCTGAACAGGTTAATGCATTATATCCTGTACTGTATCATAAACCCGGTTCTCTTATTACTGGAGGTAAACATCATCTATTTATTCAGTCAGTCGGTTCACATTAAACTTGACAAAGTCTGCACTTGCCAAATTCTGGATTGGATTTATTTTATTTGTTTGTTTTTCTGTAGATGAAGTACATACACATACACATTGAACAGCAGCTGGTTGTTGTTTGATAATCTGTGTCTGACGTGGCCCGTGTAAATCCATGCACGTTTCTGACAGGTTCTTTTGAAAGACCGGCAGGTTCTGAACCTGGTTCTGAGTCCAGGAGGGAACGTGTCGAGATGTGTTTGTTCCGCAAGAAATCATCACGCGCTTTTTAACACTTGTTTTTTTTCTTTCTTTCCCCACCTTGTTTTTTCAGTAATTTATTGTGATATTGTGATTTTATTTTTGGCAAGGAAGGATTGTGGAAGTTTTTTCTTCCAGTTGAAATGCATCACTATCACTGTTTATTTATTTATTTATTAATTTAACATTTTATAAAAGTAATTTGGTATTCTTGTGAAGTAACCACCTCTAAATATCACAATTTTTGTAACTCTGGATTTTTATTAATGTCTGAATTTAATATAAATTGTGGCTTTTTGCATTTTTATCACATAAAACTGGAATGAACTGCAGTCCCGGTTTTTTATATAACTAATGTTATATAACAAAATAGTGAAAATAGAACTGAAATACATTTTAATTCTCAATGAAAATGTCAATGAAACGTTCCAATTCAGAGTCAAAGGTTCCATGTTCTTCGTCCAAAATTAAATTAAAACAATATTGAAGAAAAATATATAAATATGGCAAATTGTTTAAAATTGCGTTCAATAAAAATAAAACTGTAAATATACGTTGTTCCAGTGCGTGTATGTATGTATGTATGTATATATATATATATATATATATATATATATATATATATATATATATATATATATATATATATATATATATAACACACACACAGTATATATGTATACTTTTACATTTTTTAAGATTACATTTGTAAAAGGGATGTTTTTTTTTTTTTCGGTTGAGAAACAGACTTGGACTTTTCTCCAGTCTCTCGCTCGTTCTTTGAGTTTGGTTTCAAAGTGGCTGCCATCACTGTGATCCAGGAACGTTTTTTTAATCCACGAGAACTAGTTATTTTTTGTATACCAAGATTGTTTGCAGCTTTTTGTAAAGTGCGAATCCTCGTCCAGCATCAGAACGGAGCATGACACCAGTGCCTACGTTTAACAACTCGTCCTTTCCCGCTTTCCACATGAGGAGAAAAGTGTGTATGCGTGACTGAAATGAGACTACACGATGGAGTTTTTCTGTGTGAATATTTGTATAAAGTAGAACATAACTAAATAAAAACGAGACGGAAGTCTCTCCTGTGCAATTACAAAAACTGCTTTTTCTTTGTCATGAAAAGGTTCGGTTTTAGTGATGAAGAATTTGTAATAAATTGTGATTAAGGCACTCTAGTACCGATCCAGAATTCCAAACTGGAAGCGAATCCAAATTCTACTCTTCAAACTCAGGCAAGTCCGAACAAGGATACAAGCTTTTGAAGATATTTAACGCAGGTAAAACTGAGAAGCTTAAACTGAAAATTAGTCACAATTTTACAGGCTTTTTGTTATACATATTTATTCAATTTCCTCTTTGACTTTGAAATGCCATTGGAATTTTCAGCATCTTTGGGCCTGAAGACCAGACACGCCCCAGTGGCCAGCCAATCACGACGCAAGACAGGCTATGTCACATATATATGTATACATCAACATGAGGCGACAGAAAACATCAATGTGCAATATTTTTTTATTTTTTCCATTCATATTCTTTATCTTTTTTATTGTTTTACCATTGGGGCTGCTGCAAAATGTAATTTTCTCTTTTTTGAGACAAATAAAGGTTTGCTGCTTCTTCTTCAGACTACACTACCCATCATCCTTTTGGTTTAATTGTTGGCCATTTTGTAAATGTTTGCAGCTGACTTTAAATTTCCACAGGTTTAGGTGTCTGTAATTGGTGAAACTCAGGTTTCTGATCATGAAGTTTTGCGTTTGTCTAGTTGGTTAATGGATACTAACTATTCTTCTTCTCAATGAGCTCAGCAATATTGTCATTCACTACTGAAGCTGTCTGGAACTCAGGTATTGTACAAATATTTTCTAAAATAATGTAAAAACAGATTTATTGAGTAATTATTGTAATATATCTACATTTACAACGAAAACTATTGTTATTTAATATCGTATTTTAATGTGTGTTGTAATTTTGTTTCACTTGTAAATTTGCTTGGGATGATTTTACATCATTAAAAAAATTTTCAATGTGGTTATCTACAAATGTTAATTAAATACCCTCACATTATTGAACCTATTTTACGATTTTTAAGGATTTTTATATAGATTTTATGTAAGTTAAAAAAAAATTTGTCAAAGGAAATCTTGATAAGCATTTTCGCTGATAATGAAGGATGTATTTTGTGCGTGTTCTGCTTGTACGTGTGTCTGTATCTTATAAGAAAAATCACCCGGAAAGAAAGTAGATATTGTGAAATAATGAATAATATTTGCCCCCACTTTCTGTTGCCAAAGCCAGGTGAAATGTACATTACAGCAGTAGAAGTGGGGAAAAAAAGAGCTAAAATATGTTTGTGTGACACGCCATTTATCTTGTAAGTGGCCTCTGGTGACTGGAGGAGAACCTGCATGATTGCTTTATCAATATCAAGAGAGAGTGTGTAGAGATGCCTTGATGTTCATCAGATCCACAGGGAGAAGATGCTGATGATGAATGTGCAGCTCAGAGAGACAGAGATGTGAACACATCCAGCACTCGCTGCTTTAGCTTCTTATTAATGCTGGAGTTTTACTCCTAGCGCTCCTCAGCTGCTAATCACACGCATACGCATACGCACACACGCACTCACACACTCACGCACACACACACACACACACACACACACACACACACACACACACACACACTCACACACATTGTCTATATGTCCATCTTCACAATCAATATCTTTGTCTCTTACAGTACTTCTTTTTCTCAGTTTCTGTGTCTGTCTCTTTCTCTTTCTTTCTCTTGTCACTTAGACTGATTGTATGTCACTGTTTTTCACCCTCTTTTTTTCTGGTTTCTGTTTGTCTTCCTCTTATCTGTCTGTCCATCCCCCACCAGCCCTTCATATCACTATCACTCTCTCTGTCTCTCACACTCTTCTTTCTTCTCTCAATCTCTGCTATCTTCATTGTTTTTCTTTATTTTTTCTTTCTTTCTCTCAATCTGTTATCTTTCTTTTTTCTTTTATTCCGTCTGTCTGTCTGTCCTCTTCGTCTCTTTCATACTCTCTCTCTCTCTCTCGTCTCTCTCTCTCTCTCTCTCTCTCTCTCTCTCTCTCTCTCTCTCTCTTTTTATCTCTGTCTTTTGACCGATTGTCTGTCACTGTCTTTCACCCTCTTCTGTTTTTTTTTTTCTTTCTGTTGTCCCCTTTATCTGTCCATCCATCCACCACCCCCCTTCTTCTATCACCTCTTGTCTCTCGCTGTCATCTTTTCTTTCTTTCTTTCTTCTTTCTTTCTTTCTTTCTTTTTTCTTTCTTTCTTTCTTTCTTTATTCTTCTTTCTCTGTCTCTCTCTAGTCTCTCTTCCTTCTCTCTCTCTCTTCTCTCTCCTCTCTCTCTCTCTCCTCTCTTTCTCTCTGTCTCTCTCTCTCCTCTTCTCCTCTCTCTCTCTCTCTCTCTCTCTCTCTCTCTCTCTCTCTCTCTCTCTCTCTCTCTCTCGTTTCTTTTTTCTGGCTCTCTCGCTCTCTCTGTATATATTAACGTTGTCACTAGGTGGCAGTGTTGTATCGCTGTACTCCTGTAGAAGAAAGTGAATGAGTGAAACCACTCCCTTCTTACTTTAAACATGTCTTTACCAAAGCTCGTGCGTGTCGTTTCAGCCTTATTTTAAATGTGCTTCAAAATATTGAGTGAGAGCCTTACATGATCATTTGTGTTAGTACACTCTTTTTGTATTTCATGCACCTAGGACATTCATACTGTTTAACATGCAGAGAGCGTCTTTATCCTCTCCATCATTATCATCAGCATCATTATCGACTTTCTTAAAAAAGTCTGTCTGTGTCAGGTAAAGCAAGATCAGACAGACTGAGTCAGAGCAATTTGCCTCTGCCTGGATTCATGTCGGCTGCACATTAGACGTTTCCCTTTTTTTTTTTTTTTTTTTTTTTTTTTTTTTTTTTGAAACTATATTTCATTGAGAAGGTACGTAAATTTACCTCTAAAGCCAATGTGTCGTCTCTTCTCTGAAAAGGAATCCTAAAACTCTCAGAAAGAAGCACTTTCTCTCTCCTCCAGGTTCACCATCCTTCCATCCAGCCCTTTTTCTATCTATTCATTCAGCCATTTATCTCTCCATGAATCCACTTATCTATCTACTACATATCTACTCGTTCTTGTAAACATCCACACCATCATCCATCCATCCATACAATCATCCAACCCAAGTCATGTTCATCCATCCATCCATCCATATATCCATCCACCCTTCCAGTTGTAGAATTTTATGGCTTTTTGCAATCCCTCTTACAACTTTTGCAGCAACTTTTTGTCGGCGAACGGACGTGCTGTGCACAGATATTTCAGTAAGTGAGACATTGCCATGCGGACGCGTATTTTGGGATGTTTCTCGCCTGGTTTCGACGTCTGGAGGTGTTTTTTTTTGCCTTTCCAGCAGTTGCCGTCTGACACGACACCCCACAGGAAAGCGCTACGAGAGGCGAGAGACAAGCTCAGATCCTTCTCTTCTCCTGTCTACATTTATTCTTCCACCGCAATTCACTCCGTCCCGTTTAAGGGTCAAATTTCCCCTCTCCACACCTCCTGTACATCGACTGGGCCGCGTTTGTCCTTCTCATCCTCCCACTTCGATCAAACGAATTTAATAAATTCTGTACAAGTCAAACAGCCAGGCTTGATCTCTCAAACAAAGAGATCCTCTATTTGATTTGCGCAAACTCAGCGGATGAGAACAGAGATGAATAATACATGCTTCTCTCCTTTATCGTATTCTTCCTTATTAAATATCGCCCAAGCATCCCACCTTTCCCCCAGCAGTCTGTACTCTGACTGTCAGCCCGATGGCAGAGCCCTGGGAGAAGCAGCTTTATCTATCGCCCTGCGCCACTCTCAAAAGTTTCTAGCCCAACTCTTTGTGGAAAAAAAAGAGAAAATTGCTTTAATTTGACGAAGCTGAACTTTTTTTATTGGCGGACTCTATTTGTGACTGTGTGTGTGCGTGTGCGTGTGCGTGTGCGTGTGTGTGTGTGTGTGTGTGT
>CM051504.1:3583787-3608412 GCA_028031935.1 Paedocypris micromegethes
GTGTGTGTGTGTGTGTATTTTGGAGTACGTATTTGTCTGTTTGTGTATGGTGATATTAGTGTATATATTTTTGGGATTGTGTGTGTTTTGGAGGACCAGTATGTGTGTGGAACAGTTAGTGTGTCAAGTCAAAGTCAAAGTCTGCTTTATTGTCAACTCTGCTGTACGTACTGGACGTGCAGAGAGTCGAAATTGCTTTCTCTACTCATCCACGCTCTTTACAGATAGACATACATTTTAACAAAAATACAAGTAGTACAAAAATATACTATATATATTTTGTTTGCGTGTGTGTAAGTTTGGAAATATCTTCGTGTGTGTATTTGTGTATGTCCTTAATAGTGTAGTGTGTGTGTGTGTGTGTGTGTGTGTGTGTGTGTATGTGTGTTTTGGAGGACCAGTGTGTGTTGTGTGTATATTTTGAGTATTTATCTATTAGTGTATGGTGATATTGGTGTATATATTCTTGTGTGTGTGTTTTGGAGGGCCAGTGTGTGTATAGAACAGTTAGTCGGTGTGTGAGTTTGGGAATATCTTTGTGTGTTTTTTGGAGTATTTGTCTATTTGTGTATGTTCTTATTAGTGTAGTGTGTGTGTGTGTTTTGAAGGACCAGTCTGTGTTGTGTGTGTATTTTGGAGTATTGTTTTTTATGTAATATATTTGTGTATGGTGATATTGGTGTATACATTGTGTGTGTGTGTGTGAGAGAGTTTGGGAATATCTTTGTGTGTGTTTTGGAGTACTTTTGTGTGGTGATATTAATGTGTGCGCTTGGGAATATTTGTGTGTGTTTGTGAGGATGTGCTTGGAAATGTTGTGTGTGCATTTTGTAGTATTTGTGTATGATGATATTAGTGTATGTGCTCGGTGTGTGTGTTTAGGTATTAGTTTTGTTTTGTCGGACCCAACTATGATATACATGCTTGTATGTACGTGTGTGCCACTGTTTGTGTATTGGGGTGTGCTTAAGAGTGTGTGTGTGTGTCTGTGTGTACTGGACTACAAGTGTGTGTTTGGGAGCATCTTTGTGTGTCAGTGTATGGGACTATGAGTGTGTGTCTGTATATGTGTATGACTGGGAGAATTTGCATCCCTGTTTGCATGTTTGGGAGTACTAGTGTGTGTAGGAGACTATCAGTGTGTGTTTGCACATCTGTCTGTGTGTGTGTGTGTGTGTGTGTGTGTGTGTGTGTGTGTGTGTGTGTGTGTGTGTGTATGTGCGTGAGAGAGAGCGAAAAAGAGAAAGTGTGTATGTGTTGACTTGGTCTGCTTTGAAATGTAGAGGGCAATAGACCGTCCAAGATCAAAGGTTCCTTGGTCTTTTGCTGAAAGTGTGCCAGCGTCTCCATCCATACACACTTCTGTTCTCACGCTGTGTGTGTGTTATACCATCATGTTCCTCAGAACAAAGGCAGGCACCTCTCTCAGTCCTTCTAATCTTCCTCTTTCTCCACGTTTGGCTTTTCCTGCAACAGAAGAGCCACGGTGAAAAAGGCGAGAGTGTTTTTACGAAAGGCAAGTGAACTGAATCGGATTGAGAAATGGTATTTGTCCAAATGATTCAGATGTTTGCAATTTTATGATTCTTTTTATCACGATGTTCTCAAGTTCCATGCGATAATGTTTCTACCACTTCACACACTCCGTGAAGAAACTTTCCTTAGGTGTCCAATTGCGATTAATTATGCTTAATTTCACCAAAGCATCATTTGTCTTGGCGTTAAAGTCCTTTCTTCTATCACTGTGGCTTTCAGCAGTGATTCAGAAGACGCGATCAAAGAAGCTGAGAAAACGTCTTTTCCAAGGCATATCAAATAAACGCATTGAGTTGGGGCTTCAGAAGAGCAGCTTTTTGCTCGCTAAATTTCAAAGTGTTGTGGGCGTCGTGATGGCTTTTCCTTTTTTGAGTCATAATTGTGAGCAGAATTATTGAATCTGACAAAACATGAAGATTTCAAAGTCGGCGACAGAACATTGGGGAAAAGGAACTTTATTGGGTGCGATCAAAAGAAAGCGATGGCACGTACGTGGTGAACACGCGGATACGGCAGATGGGACGACGCGTCTCGGCATACACACTTAGTAAAGAATACAAGGAGGTGTGGATGAAGAAGCCATTATCACCGTCTTCTGCCTGAAGCATTTTGCATTGTGGGGACGCGGACATGCTTTTGCGTTTTGCATGTTTATTTTATCTAACACGGTCTTTATGCCAATACACACATTTGCTTCATAACCACAGAATGAGAGATGTAGTGATGTAAATTAATTAAATTTACATTAATAGCCGTTCCTGTAGCTAACAACGTTTTTAACAACGTCAGATGATGCGATGTGTTTGGATGACTTCATTACCTTGTTTCTTGTTGTTTTTCAAACGTTTTTTTTTAGTTTGATTTATCTGAATATCAGTTTGTGTTCAATTTACTATAGACAATATTTCTTAATTTTATATTTTTATAGCTTATGAAATTATACACATTTTAAGGAAAAGTAGCACAGAATACAAGATAATCCAAACGTTTGATGGCAGTAGGGTGACCAAGCATCCTTTTTCTTACGTATGTCCTTGCGTCTGGGTGGGTTTTATAAAATTTACAAGAATGTCAAGTTTTCACGCTTCTTCAAAGAGCCATTACACGTTCACCAGCTGTGCTTTAAATGATTTGAGAATGAAAATTGCGCACCCCATTTTGAAACCGTACCGGACGACTATTGTCCCGTTTCTTTATTTTAATCATTTTTTTAAAGCAGCATCTTGTGCGAATCATCTCACTCGCTTTTTATGAAGACGTCACCTTTTCTACTTTTGATTGGGTTATACACAATGTCATCGTTAGTTTGATTTGGTCTTTGTAACTGACCCTGAGGAGGGCGGGGCATTAAGCAGAGATGGAGAGAATTCGATTGGCAGATACTTCTCCAGGTTTAACCCCGTACGTCTTAATGTTTCTGAGCTGGTTTGTTATGTCAGACACACAATCATTAATGTATTACCTAAAACGTTATTTAATTTAATAATAAACAACATAATGCCCGTGTAACAAAAATGAGCTTATAACTTGAAACGTTTTTATATTATTAAATTATGTCATATAAAAACTTTCTAAACCGACCAATAGATTGAATAAATATTGTTGAAGCTGGATTTTATAACAGAAGAGCTGATTTTTTTGAACACTTAAGATTAAGTAAATTAATGAATCTATTTATTTATTACAATACAAATCTAGACTTTTATTTTGTTACAGATTTAAGTTTTTACAGATATAATTTTTGTTTATTACAGAAGTTAGTTTTTCACCATTGAATTTGTCTCTAGGCCGCGCCATAATATGGTCAAAATCTGGCCACCCTAAGTAAGTTGATACGGACTCTATAGAGTCGCCTTAAAACAGAATCAAAAACAAATGCGCATTGCGGCGATCAGCAACACGTTGACATCATCAGTCATGTAACAGTCATGTAACTACATCCACCAGACGTTTCCCATGAAGGTCCCTTGGCACTTAGAGAGCCATTTTCCCAGAGCGTCATTTTCAATTTCACTCCCACTTTCTCAGTACAAGCCTCTGCAACCTAACACACACACACACACACACACACACACACACACACACACGCGCACCCAACATTCCAGAGATACACACCTTGGTCTACACACAAATAAATTGCACACTGTAGAACATGCTTAGCAGACAAAGCTGGTCCGGCCATATTTCACAGTCGTCTTTCTTGCTTGCGTATGTCCCGCATTTTCATTCATTCGTTTATCAGAAAAGCCTTTTGGTTCAGAGCGAATCAGACAAGGTGAACACAAACACGGGTTTCTAAAGTGCTTCGCTGAAATATCATATAAATCGTTCAGGATGTAAACCGAGAAAATGTTCCAGTCAGAGCTGCAAAAGAGTATAAAGTAGTCTATCATCCCAAAAGTGTGAGAAAAGAATGGCCAGGTAGTAAAGGATCAGTGCTGACCACCAGTCATTCCTGTCTGAAGAGACCCTCGGGTGCAGACAAAGGAAGGTCTGCAAGGCTGTCTGGACACCGAGCGCTTAAAGTGTCTGCGAGACAGATGTGATGTTCATCTTGCTGGGAAGACGATCGCCAGGCCGACGGGGATTGTCTAGTCTTTCTGCTGCAGAGCCAACATCCTGTGGATCGTAGACCTCCAATAAACTTCCCAAGCTTTAAAGTATCTAGTGCTGGATGGAGTTCTGCCTGAGAACTATCCTGAGGAACGCAGATAATTACATATTGTTAGGGTTGTGCAAGTACAAACGTAGTCCATTTCATTATTCGATGTTGGTGATGAAGTAGGTGGCGCTGTTGCCTCACAGTGAGAAGTTTGAGACTGGGTGTACATCTCCAACCACTTGTGCGGGTTTCCTCCAGGTTTCCAGGGGCTTCAGGAGAATTGGAGAAAATAGACCACAGGTCTGATTGTGAAAGTGGTGTGTCCATCTTCTATCCAGTGTTTCTCCCGCCTTCAGGCCCAGAGTTGATCTGATTGGCTCAAACCCCCTGTGGCCCAGAAATAATTTAGCAGTTCTGAAAATGAACAGGCTATTCAAGTAAAACATTGTGACAGCATTTGATGATATCAACTGTACATTCTCATTTGGGATTTTGTAGTTCAGCCAGTAGAGCCACTCCGAGGTTGTTGGTTTGGCTCCTTGTGAAGCTTCAATGTAGTATATTGTACAACTTCATTGTAGTATATTGTGGTGCAAGGATTCAAGAAAACTGTTACATTAAAATAACACATTTGTGATAAATAACAAGATATATAATATTCCATTCGCATGCGTGTAAAGAGTTTGGTGTAAAGAGTACCTGTAAAAGTGCAGACCTTACTGTAAAAAATACTCCAACAAGTAACCAATTCCAAGAAGTTAAAGTATACTTAACTAATAATACTTAAGCATTTTACTGGTACTGAATTTAGACTAAAGAAACACGCAGAAATGTGAAAATCAAGAAGCTCTTTATTGATGAGGATGTATTTACTAATACATTAAATTAATTTTTTGCATTTTCCCGTAATTTTTGAACATGCATAAATAATTGACAATTTTCTTCGTTAAAGACTACTTTTTCCTTAATTTATATAGCGACTTTGCGTTGGTCTCGAACTAAGAAAAGCGCTCTTCTATAAATAAACTTGAACTTGAACCACTGCTGTACAATGTATTCTCATATATTTAGGATTCTTGACTATTTGACTTTTCTTGACACTTCTTGACCAAGAAACCGAATTGTTGTGTTAAACACTGTTATTCTGATTTGTAAAAGAAATCCAATATGTGAGCACCCATTTTGGTTTTGGTTGGAATTTGGTTGCATCAAACAGGAACACACACACTTGCCAACTGGAAAAATCTTAAGAAGGACAGAAAGGTTTTTAAGTGTTGGTCACTTCACGAGTCACAGCACTCAAGTACTTTGACGGCCTTTCAATTCTAATCTCCCGACACCCTTCATCTCATCATTAATGCTCCACACCCACTTCTGCTGTCGTTTTATCTTATTTGGCACTCCCGAGTCTCGGTTTCATCGGACACTGCTTAGCAGCGCATATAAATACGGTTGACGTTTATTGAATGTCAGGGTTCACGACTCGGCTGATTGATTTTAACCCGACGTATTTGGGCATGTCAGAATATGATTTGTTGGCGTACAATAGCAATTTTAAAAGCTATTTTCTCAGGGGGACAAAAATACCATAATTCAGAGGTGAATTGAAGGCGGCTGACTGTGAGATTGAGATTAATGAGTGTTTTAGTGAGTTGCCATTATGCGGTAATGCCGGACAGAGCTTTAGAGTGAAGCATTCTTGAAATGGACCAGAGTGTCACAAACAACTATAATCAAGACGACTTGTGCAAACAGTGCCTGTCCAGACTACACATAATTGTTCATATTTGCATTCAACGTCAACCATTTATTAGTTGCAAGTATGCACACACAAGACCAATCTCATGATTTCTTTTCAGTGCGCTGTTTTATGCACATTACACGTGAGTTGAGAAAACTTTACCGAAAGTTAAACGCGTCTCTTAAAACCTGTTACTTTATGAGTTNTTTTTTTTTTTTTTTTGTGATTTTGTGATCTAAGCTTTACCTTCTGGTTGGATTCTGGAATTGCATTATTGCAGTATGGGCTGCAAGTTAAATGTACATATACACTCTCTGCAGACTTGCCTGAAAACTGCCTGACCATTGACTGAATGCAGCAACTTTTGACTGCTGCATTTGTAAAGCTCCATTTTAACCAAATCAGTAATTTGTTTTATTTTTGGGGTTTTTAAGAGTTTTTTTTTTTTTTGTGGCAAATCTGACTATGTAGAATAGAATAGAATAGAATAGAATAGAATAGAATAGAATAGAATAGAATAGAATAGAATAGAATGTCTTTATTGTCAAAACAAATAGACTAGCACTCGTCAAAAATAATAAGTAACAAAATACCCGCTGAACAATATATGAAAATATGCAGTAATACAAAATAAAAAAGGAAAAATGGCATACAGTGTATCTGAATAGAGTGCAAAATACAATACGCAACAAAAATATAAAATTGTCACATTTATTTCCTTTGTTGAAGATATGAGTAAAAAAAAATATTTTTTGAAAAAAAAAAAAAACAACCTCAAGAACAGTGACAATTTATTTAGTGTTTTGTTACATTTGTTGCACCGTTGCAATTTTCTTTATTTTAGGTTGAAAGTAAACCACACCCATTTTTATTTATTGGTTAATTTAATGAAAAAGGAAAATAAACTTAAAAGAAAATTTGCTTTGCTTAGGAGACTGTTGAATTTTCAGCTGATCTCTGTGTTGACATTACGTCTAGTGTAAATACAGGTGCTTTTCACGCTTTGCCTTCCAGTTTGGCAGAAAGTTTTTGTGTGTGAGTAAATTAAATGTGATTTGCGTAGGTGTTTCAAAGATTCTGAGACGGAGGTCCTGGGTTTTCACAAAGATCCGGCAGGAGACAATGTCCCACCTACACACTCATTCACTTTGGCGGCTGTAATATAGCAGCTGGTATCAGACACTGTCTGCGTTTCAGCATCCTCAAATAAATGTGTAGGATTGTATCAAGGGAACATAGTCAGCGTGAATTTCTGACAGTGAGCGGTAAAAACTCAATTTCCAGACCAAACCGGAACGTGCACCCATTGAGGAAAGCCTGACATTTGCTTAGCTTCCTCCCTGGCTTCTGTTGCTTTTTTCATTCCTTCTTTTTTCCAAAAGACTAAATGGGAGAAAAGTTTAGACCGTGCTATATTTAGTTTTTACATTTTATGTCATTTCATTGCAGAGCACAAATGCAAATGTTAAATGCAGAGCACAATTTCAATACGGCCCCTAGTGGCCATATTTTCACAGTTATTAATAATATTAATGTTATTATACTAGGTTCAGATGGTGTCTCAAAAGCAGAGATGAGAAAGTGAAGTGTGGGTGAGTGAAGGTAAATCAAATGGTAAAGTACATAAAGCTTCCTGATCACTCATCATGTCTCAGTATGACAAACAGCGTGAGCAGCTTTTAACCCGCCATAGTCTGACAAATTCTAATCGCTTTTAAATGAGATAATAATGGTTTTGCTGATGAATGGAAACTGCCTATCAGTGAAAAGGAAGTTGTCTGCGAAAAATCCAACTTTAGTTATTAAAATCATCTTTTGTACTTATTATTTGGCTACTTTGAGTTAATTATTTCAATGCAATCTCTCTTTAAACTTCTCAGTTAAAACATTGTGAAAGCTTCAGATAAACCACAGACTGTAACTGTCCTTAAAAAACGCACTTAAACCTATTATATATTATATGCAATATATTATATTACATATTACTTATTCCTCAATTTCTGGATCAGGGAGGTCTTGGCCTTTTTGAGTCTATAGGCAGGAAATGTATTTTTTTTCTTGATGCTTTAACATTGAGCACAAATGTGCAATATTCTGTTTTTTTTATCTGCTCGATCATTTTGGATTGTTTTGTGGTGATGCAAAGTTCTATGCTTCTTGACAAAACGTGCACCAGCCAATCTGAGAACTGTATATAAAACACATATGGATTCACTATTTCATTCAATAAATAATAAACAATTGCCAAACAAAAGTCTCCATTAGTGTTTATGAGCATTTTCTGGACTGTGGTCCTTAACATTATAGTACTTATAGTAAAGTAGCTTAGAAAGTTCAAATAATTGAGAAAGTGAGATTAACAATGTTGAGGCAAGAGAGAGATGGTGAGACAGGTTTAGGGTGGAAAGGTGAGATAAATGGTGAGCTTCAATGAGGGAGAGAGCGAGAGAATGAGATTTTATCAGTCAATTCTTAGTATTTCACACATACACACTCATTTATCCTAATAAACATTTTCTAAACACAATTCCCCTGTGTTTTCCCAAAAACTGTCTTGATGTGCATTTTGGTTTGTGAGATACCAGTGGCAAAACAAACATGGCGACTCTACAAAGCCTTGAAATGAAAGAATGCAAATGCTTTTATTTGTCCCACAATGGGGAAAATGCATCTCACCACAGCAGAAAGAACATAGGGTAGAATAGAGAATACATACATAAACAATAAGAAATAAGATAATATACATAATAACTAATAAATAACACTTGACCTTGACCTCGGTCAGCTCTTCGTGTCACTACATCACTTGCCTTGCAACTGAATCCATCTTCCCAGTTGATGTGTTTGTCTATCTGCACTTTTATCGCGTCTCATTGCAGAATCTGTTCTCTCTGTGCCACGAGTGTAAATCTCCTCTTCACATCTCCATCTTATGATGGATGAGACGGATAATTGCAGGTAAATCTAGACCATATTGTCTCCATTTCAGCCCAGAGGAAGAGGAAATTAATGCACCATTTTTAAGACTTTCTGTGGTAAAAAAAAATTCAGTCTGCATAAAATAATAGTTTAAAAGGAGTGTGGCGTTTAATGAGGTTTTAATAACAAAGGTCTTATAATTATGGGACCAAAGTCTCATTTAAACTTCCATTAATCTTTGCTCCCACAAGCCTAAAAAATCTCTTGTTCATGCAAATTAATAAATTATTTTGAAATAATACTTTTAACCCTCGACTCTACAACACACAGTCTGTTTAATTATTTTTATTGATTTCTTTCTTTCTCTCTTTCTTTCTTTTTCATTTATTTCTCTTTATCTTCTTTCTTTTCTTTCTTTCTTTTTTCTTTGTTTCTCTCTCTCTCTCTCTCTCTTTCTTTCTTTCTTTCTCTTTCTTTCTTTCTTCTCATAATCATTAATAATTAGTTTAGAACTCAAATATGACTGGCACGTGATTGACACATGTCAGAAACACTTTTTAAACTGAGAATATTGAAGTGTAAAAGGTGGACTTTTGTTTTATCATTTGGCAGTCATTTGGTACACTTTTTTTTATTATTATCTAAAGCAACATTCAAAGAGAAGAGCAATAGTAGCATTTTGTCATAAAACAAAAAAGTTTATTTTGTTCTCTGATTGTGAATGACGTAAGGGAGTAAATACCTGTATCTGAATGTTACATAATTTAGTTAGATATGATGCTGTACCAGTAATATTCTTGAAGGCCAAACTTGGAGCTTTGAACTTAATCTCAGCATGAAGTGGAATCCAGTGTAAGGAGACAAGCAGGTAGCAAATTACAGGGTTCAACGTTGTATCTTTTTGCAACGATATCACTTTTGAACACCTTGTAATCTATCGACCAAATTAATAAACAAAAAAAATTAAAAATTAATGCATTGCGATGTTCAAAAGGTGAGAACAATTGATCAAGAACATTTTTATAAACAATGGCCATCAACTTGACTTATACATTTGTCTGGATTGTCGAAATCTTTCCAGGTGAAACATGAAGCCACACTTACACAATACCATGATATATGAATAAAAAGTTTGAACTCATCTCTGCAGGATGTTCTTCAGAAAGGCAGAGAGATGTAGAAACCAGGGTCAAAGTGTTTGTGAGGATAATCAGGTTGGTGTCAAGGTGAGGAGTCGACAGCCGGTGGTGTGTGTCAGCGAGAGATGTGCGGAGAACTCATCTTAGATCATAGATGCAGACGCAGACGGGGGGGCGACGACACGTGTTCTTGAGTGTTGTCTGCACAGCAGTGGTAAAGCCAGCTGTCCGACCGGCAGATGTTTTGACTGATGTGGAGTAAATGGAGAAGAGCAGGGGCTCAAAGCCCCCTGTGGTGAGCGGTTGTTTGGGATGTCAGTGAGGATGTGCTGTGATTCGCCGTGTTTAGTGCTGATGCTGTCAAATATTCTATATAATAGCTCTAGCAGAACTTGCGTGTTGGCAAAGATTTATATAGTGGCTTGTAAAGTCTAAACGATTGAGGTAAAACGAGATGAGGAGACTGACAGATTGAGCGAGACTATATGAATGTGTGTGTGTGTGTGTGTGTGTGTGAGAGTCAGACAGCCAGAGAGCCAGAGAGGAAGAATGAGATTGAGAGAAAGAGAGAGCACGAGCGAAGAGATACATGAGAGAAATAGAGGTGTGTGTGTGTGTGTGTGTGTGTGAGAGAGAAAGAGATGAGACACACGCGCACACACACTAAGAAAGAGGGAGAATAAAAGAGTAAGAGATCAAGCAAGAGACAGAGAGAGTAAAGAGAGTGTGTGAAAGAAATGACACAGAGAAAGAGAGACAAAAAGTAAGAGAAAAGAGTGTTTTTGTGTGTGAGTGATGAAGAGAGAACAAGATGGTAAGATGCTAATGAAAAAATTGATAAACTCTGGAAAGTTTAGAATACTTTTTTTTCTGCTTGATTTATGTATTTAAAAAGAAAATATAAATATTTTTTTAGGTTGCGTTTATATTGAATATTTAATGCACAATGTGTTGAAAATATTGTTATTTGTTCCTCTATATTTTTGTGCTCTATATGTTTTATGCCCATGTTCTTCTGTTCTTTTAGTATTGTTAAAAGATAACTAACAATGATGATAAATCCTTTTACAAATGTTTTTGTGGATGGGTAGTCTTGGCATCTTTATGTAAGTGCAATGCTATTACTTTCAAGTGCTGCTTGTGTTATATATGACGTTCCTTTCTATGTCATTTCCTCATACAAAAAATCAATGTTAGCAATCCAAAGCCCTTAATTATATATGACACTGTTTATTTACCATTTTAGGTCGTTCCTGTTCCTGCGTTTTTCTTTATTGCAACAGTTAATGGCGTCATTATTTTGATGAGTAAAACCTTCAATTATGCAATTCCTGTGGGGACAACCAGTAATAACATTTGAAAAATCTTCACTCCAGCTCTTTACAGCTCCGTGCTTTCCGTAATTCTCCTGTATAATCGTAATTATTCAAGATCTTGTGTTTATCCACGTACTGTGGGAACAAATATTTCTCTTTAGAAAAGTTTGATGTGCGGTACATGGCTAAACTTTCACCACATTCAGATTTTTACAGCAGTTGTGTCCTTTTGATAGGATCTTGGACCCAAAAGGTCATGGGTTCGAATCCTGGTTGTACAACAGCTTTGTTGCAGTGTGAAATTTAAAGATTTGAAAGAGTAAAAACTGTATTTTAATGTGTATGCGAACAGTTTCTGTCCTTCTTTAGCCTCTATGACACTGTAATAACGTGCAAATCTAAAAACACACATGCAAGACCACAAAAATAATAATTTGGGCATTTTCTACATGTAATTTTTAACCAATGTAATAAGCAAAATGTACCTACAAGAGCAATCATGACATATCATTTGTATTATCTTTGTTGATATGTAATGTTTATTATATTATTTTTAATACATTTATTATTGTTTTGACTACATTGTTTTGATAGATGTATGACTTGCTCGTCTATGCTTATCATGGTATGTTGGACGGATGACATTGTCCTTCACGTATTCTCTCTCTTTCTATGTACTTTTCTTGTTAGAACAACCTGTTGTTTTTACTTCGCTATAAAAGAGAGTGAACCGCTCGGTTGTATTCAGTGACTCATGTGTTGTGAACAAACCATTTTGTTCTTCAAAAGTGTTTTTGTGTGTGTGTGTGTGTGTGTGTGTGTGTGTTTGTTTTGTTTTTAAAACATCATCATTAGACTTTGAGTAGTGTCATGTTTCATATGAATGATTTATACCATTTAATTAGCTAACATAAAAACAAACAATATGTCATCATTTTATTTTTTTATGTACCGCATGAGATAGAGATGCTAAAATATATGATATATTATCAAATAAGTCAAATATTTATTCCTGTTGAGGCCCCAATAATTATTAGATTTTTCTTCTGTGTGTGTGCGTTTATACACTTTACTGTTTGAATTGGGTTAAACTCTGCACTGTATGCTTCTCCATTGCGGGGCAACTGAGATTTTAGCTATGCGCACAAGTTCTGAATCGCCAGAATTAGAAAATTTTTTGTTAGCAGCTTTTGGAAACATTCACGTAAATCTCACTCCGTATCGATTTTCAGCTCGGCACATTTTTTATTTTGAAATTATCATATTGAAAATTAAGCATCACACATAATTCCATTTTTATCTTGACCGGCTGGAGTGAAAAGCTAGAAGTGCTGTCCTTACTCTCGCTCGCCCGGCTGTGGAACGGTCTGTGTTGGAGTTGCAAAAGCCGCTCTCCTCTCCATACTCGCAACAAACCTCTTAATCCTTCTTTCCCAAAGAAAGGAAGAGGAAAATAAACCCAAGCCCACTCATATCTAAGCCAAATATAAATAGAGAGCTGGGGAGGAGAGAAGGGAAACACCCCAGGCGCCTGGGAAAAGCCTTGCTTTAATTTTTTCTTCTTTTTTTTTTGATTATGGTAGGATGTTAGCTTTACTATCAGCCACCTCGAGCTAAGCCTCTGCGGCTGTCTTCCACCATTATCGCCGATGCAGAAGGACTCGTATCTGTAAAGCCAGATATATGGATCTTGAGGGAGAGGGGAAAAAAAAATCCCATCTCTCCAATCCCATCTTTTTTTTTGTGGCAGTTGAAAAGCAGCGTATCGTAACTTTCTGTCAAGGTAGACAGTCACGCTGCCGCCTTCCTGCTTTCTTTCACTCACTTGTTTTTATGGCTCGTTCTGTCTTCTTTCTGTCTTTTTTCCTCTTATATCATCCTCGTCTCTGTGCCGAACTGATCAAAAAGGTTCAGGCTATCCTTCCATGTTTTTGTGATTGATTCCACTGCAACTCTCATCATTACCTCTTTCTTTCTTGTTCGCTCTCTCTCTCTCTCCTTCACACCTTTTTTTTTCCCCTACCTGTCGTAATTTGCTGTCATCTACAGTGACTTTCTCTTTCTCCCTCTCATCTACTTTGCTGCTCTCTATTCTTTACTTCTTTCGCCTGCCTTTCACTCTATCATCCTTTTATCCGCGGCATAAAAAGATGATAGAACAGAGGGTGGAGCAGAGAACTACTGTCTGAAGGGTTATTTAATTTTGTTTTAATAGCCAAACTTACTGTGAAGGGCGAGTAGTCAATTTTGGATGTAGGGAATTTTTGGATGAAGAAAGTATAGCAATTATTTTTGTTCCCCCTAACGAACAAACAAGAATCTTTCCCCAAAGAATCAAAGAGCTGAACCTTGTGTCCTTCCCGAACAGGCTTTAAATCATTTCGGCAAAATGATGTCCAAATTAAAGCAATATTGTTTTCCGGTGTTCACAATGTTCTCCACAACTTTCTTTTTTTCGTGGCACATCAGAATAGATCTGAACAATGCGCTGCTCGCTCTAATTCTCCCGATGAAAGAAGCTCTCAGGATATAAAAAGACGGCAAAAGCACCATGAAAGTAGCGCACACAATGGAAATCTCCAATAAGGAGTGGATTTGTCCAGTTCATGGAGATTTTTTTTTTACCCTCTTAGTTTGTTATTTTCACTGAATTGGTTTATCCAGCTGCAATTTGGACTGATCCGGTTCACAGACTCTCTTTGTCGCAGTGGTGGATGAGAAGATTTAGAATGTATGAAGACATTAGGTTTAAATGGTTTTTCCCACTACACTATTGCATTGCTCTAGGGAAGTTGGAATATAGGGCATGATATGCTTTTATATGCCGTGGTGCTTTTTAATCTTTTTTAAAGCATTATAACCTCAGCTTCCATTCACAGTCATTGCATGGGAAAGCTCATTATTCAACATTTTTTGTCTTCAACAGGATAAAAACAAAGTCTCACGAGGTTTAATAGACTGACGACGGAATTGATAGTTAAATAACATCTTTAGTAAGAATAATCACTTCATTCCGAAAACACGCATAATGAGCTTTAGGAGACAATGGAACTTCTAATACTTGGTGGACACAATGAGCCATCGGGGGGGAAGAGTAAACTTTTAAAACTGTCATGGTGGGTTTATCTGTGTTTACACTCCACGACCCAAAGCTCTCAGCTTCCTGCTTACTTTCACAAACTGTCAATACAAATTTGGAGGCCAATAAGCAGAGGGATGCTCTTTTGTTTGGCTTCCCATGGCTTTGTCCATGCAAGTAGTTATGTCAGAAACCAACGATCTTTGACGCTTGTGGACGGCATTGTTCATGGACTTTGGTCTTACCCCGTGGTGCCAGCACTGGGCCGGTAATTCCGAAATGGCTGGAATGAAGTTAGGAACAGCTTTCTTGAGCACAGCGGGGAACGTCAGTAGAAGACTTCAGCTGTGCTTGTGTTGGTTTAATGAAGTCCAGGCCAGCGATGTCCCTCCGATGGAATGCAATGGTGGTTTGTAATGGTCTTACAATGCAAAAGTGTCTCACCTTCGGCAACTAGTCAGGGAAATAAATCCCAGTGATTTCATTGGTTGCTATGGCAACAACACTGGTAAATGTACAGTAAATGTGTCATGGACTGTTGCATTTGAGGATACATAGAATTCTATTTCCGATATCTGATTTATTTATTCAAGGAATACTTGTATTTGTCAACCAATTTTTGTCATAATGCGCATCTGTAAGAATGCCTACAATTGAAGGGAGGGATGGAGAGGAACAAAAAAAATGTATATTGCTTTCAAATACTCGGCTGAAAAACATAAGCGGCACAACAGAAGGCGAACGAGTGCGAGTCGTCTGAGAGCGAATGAGGTTCTTCCAGTGTGAGAGCGGATTTGGGTCATTTGGAAGAATATGGCTGAATCAGCAACGCTCTGTCTCACAGCCATGCTGAACTTAATCTACTGAAGAGACCTGCGGGCAAAGAGAATGAGAGAAAAGGAGGCAGAGAGGGAAGGGAAAAAAGAGCTGAAAAGGAAAAGGGCGAAATAAACCCTCAGGGTGCGGTGAAAAGAAAGAGACTTCAGGAAAAAGTAGAATTTTTGAGAATCATTTTGTCTATTCAACTGATTGTCGTGTTACTTTAAAAGTGGCAGAGCTGCGAAAAAATAGTTTGCACAGCGGGGCAGCATCATTTCACAGCGTTTTGTGTGTAACAAATGATATATTGGACGAATCTGAAAAAATGTAAATGTGTTGCTGAATTGAGCATCACGCCATCTAGTGGTGTGGAGCTTAGATTAACAAACTTCATGCTGTTAAATGTGAGATTTGAGTCTAAATTTGGTTTCTGTACCAGCCTGGGCTGATCAAGCAGATTCGTTGGCAGGACTTTTGGTTCCACAAAGACAGAAATGGTCCTCCTCTTTCCACCAGGGGTCTGTATTGCACCACTCTACGTCGGTTTCAGCTGACGTCCGGCTGGATGGTGGCAGCTTTGAGTTAGTGCGGCAAATACACTTCCATTGTTCTCAGCGAATCTTGGATTAGATGTGGAAGGAGCATCATAACAGAAACGGAATGATGCGTTGTAGTTGTAGATGTTTAGATCGACTTTCATCAGAGACACACACTAGTAATACACAATATTCCGGGCTTTATTTTTGTGAAGTGCATTCCACAAGCCGCCATTATTGGATGGATGGTGTTGCTTTATACTTGCTTATTTCAAGCCTGCTAAGCACATTTGCGCTCCACCAGATGGACCATGTTCCCCAGATTCCCTGCTTTTCCCACACACGGGTATAATGCGAACACACAGGGCCGGGATGCTCATGAATGCCCGGTGTTGTGAGAAAATCGCTTGTGCTCATCTGAGTAGGATGATTCCAGCGCTTTGGTCTACGTGTCAGAAGAGATAAGTGAGAAGGAAGGAAGCTCTCTGTAATGCTCACACTGTGCATCGATTCTTCCTGTAAAATGAGGCAGCTAGCTTAACTATTCCCCTGGCTGCTCAGGCTGAATAAAATATGTTTGTTGATGGACGTTCAGGGAAAGATGTTCCGGAAATGGCCTGAAGGATGTTTGCTGACAGAACGCACGTCTTGTGGAACCCTGTAATGCACCAGTGACGATTGAGTGGAATCAGAGGAGGAGCTTGTACCTGTAGCTGAAAGACAAAGTTATTCTGATTACTCCACATTAACTGCTTTTACATTTTACTTAACGCCAACGTTTTTCTTGAAATGTACCTATAGGTCTTAAACTGTATCTCCAGTGATACAAAAAGTAAAAAGGGTTGTTCATCGTCGATTTACAGGGACTTAAATGTAAAAAAAAAAAATGTCAAAACGTTCAATGAATACAATGATGTTTCCATTGCAGTTACCACTAGGGGAGCTGCTCCAAATTTGGAAAAAATTAGTTTTTTCAGATTTTCAAAACAAAATTTGTTTGATATTCTAGAGGTAGAACAATACAATTTATTCTCAAATTTCTATGTGAAGCATTGATTGGTGGGTTACTTGATTGTGGTGTGGTCAATTTTTGTGTTTGAAATTTTATAAACTTGTGGGTGAAACTTCCTCTTTAAGCACCTTGTATTTCTGGAGCTACGTCTAAAATTATGGGAAAAAAAAAACGTTTTTTACTCATTTTTAAGAGAACTATCATGTACAATTGAGAAGAAAAAAAAAAGATTAAGCTTTCTTTCTGGGACCCCGCATTAAAGGTCCTTTCCCGCCATCAGGGTCAAATCCCGAATGGATTCTCAACGGTTCCCAAAGTACTTGAGTAAATGGACTTTGTTACTTGAGTGTTTTTACATTGTGATGGTGAGCATACATATTCTGAGCTGAGCTACACATATTCTTCATGCGCCACGGCTTAAGGCTGCCCACTGCTCTGGGTTTGTGTGATTATGTGTGTGTAACTTCACTCGAGGGTTAATTTCAGATCACAATTTTGATACAGTCCAGAGTGGCCATTAATCATATTCATATTGAGGTATTCTGAATTTGTGTGTGTCTGTTTCACCTTTGCATATTATGTATCACATAAAATAATAGAAGGAATCTTATGTGTTAGCAGAATACAAGGCATTCAGGATTATCTTCACACCCAAGTTTTTAATGTTTTTAAACTCTTTATAAATAGGTTAATTTTAAGTGTTCTGTAACTTAAATTATTATTTTTTTTTACATCAAGTAATCACTTTTTGACATTAGTGATCTCTATTCTTACTGTACATGTTATGTGTTCTTCAGATCCCAATTTGGATTCTTACCTCTTCTTACCTGTCTGATCCTAGTCGGCACATTAGATCTCTCAGCATTCTTTTTCTTCCTCTATTATGACTGTAGGACATTTTTTTCTATTTCTACTACTACTTTTTCTTCACATGACCTCCAGTTTCTTTCACTCCTGAGTTTATTCTCAAAGCATTTTTTGCTGTTTTTTTTTTTTTCTCAGTGCGTCTGCTTGCAGCGTCTAATGAATGTTTGTGTCTAGACAAGGTTCCTACAGATGATTAAAGATAAGAAAGTTATCTGAAGAGCTTCACGTATTGCTTATTCAGAGAATTCTTCTGACAGACATGTGATATGGAGATATAATCTTTTTATGAAAACACAGTAGACTATCGATTGATACTGTACCAATATGATGCTACAAAGTATCTTCATAAAGTCAGAGAAACTTTTGACCAAGAATGCCAGACCAAGAGACATTTCTCCAGAAAACGCAATCAATATCTTAAGTATACGATTATATTTTTACTCCAGTTTGGTATCAGCAATAAGAAAAACTGATTTTCTCACAGTGAAGCAAAAACAAACATTAGATGGAGATGGTTGGATTTCACACAAGATCTTGATTTGGGAGGGGAAAATATTTTTAATTGATAAATTGAATTCTCAACTTCTCCTGAGCCATTCAAGTGCATGCTGGGAACATGTGGCACACTCAGCCCTGCATCCCCTCTGATGTTGTGAGGCAGGTCAGGGTTGTGCGTATAGATGAAGAACTTCTTTCTTTATGACGCATTAAACATTGATGCATCCAGTGTCGAGTACAGCCAGGCTGGTGAGATGTCTATGGAAATGTGTCCCAGGATGCTTGGATTTGCTCCCTGAGGTAAATCTAGAAATTCCATTCAGCTATTCCCATGCGTGGGCCAGCACAGTAGAATGCGAACGGAAAGCATTGTATTATAAAACCCCATTTTCACCGTTTCCTGCGACAATTCTTCTCTATTGGCCTGCTCTTCTCTGGTTGTATCCTTGCATTGGGTATGAAAGAAAGCGGACACTCTTTTTGTGTTATTTGTGGTGGTCAGCAAACCCTCCTTTACCAAGGTTGAACATCTCAGAGCTTGAATGAAATGTATAAATACATCTGATTAGCATACTGAGGGATAGTGGGCAGCACCAAAAAGAACCTGGTCCAAAATGCCTGAAACCATCTGGGTTTGAATTGTCTGAACAATTGCGTGTGTATGTGTGTGTCCCACTTTGTGACTGGTTGACCACTAATTCTGGATTTGTGTTCCACCTTCAGACCCAGAGTTGCTAGTATTGGCTTCTCCCTCTGACCCAGAAATGGAAAAGCGGTTCAGAAAATGAATGTGAAATGAATGATTAACAATGACATCAAACATTTTAAATACACATATTGCGTTGAAGCAAACAGGTGCTGTGTTGGAAACTAGAATGGCTAAGGATGTCAGAAAAATGTCTTCTGCAGCCTTTGAAAGAGAAGCAGGCAGATACATCAGTGAAAAGCCGACTAGTAAATGTAAATCATTATTGGCTACTGAGCAAAAGAAAACCGAAAAGGCAAAAAAAAAAAAAAATAACATGAGCAATCTAGCAGAGGCATATTTCTTTTTATCGGCTCAAGCTGACATGGCTGGTTCCGGCAGATTTAGATATTAATTCCAGTGTCGGCGAATACAAAATAAATCCCTCTCCTAATCGCTCCATGAGAGACATGACGGTAAAAGTTTTTGTAAATTACCAAAAGATTAGTGCTGTGACTGGAGTTTTATCTTGGCAAAAAAGAGAAGAGATTCCCTTAATTTATGGTATAATTCGACTTGCTCTCTTCTTTTATGCGGATTCTTTTGTGATGTTATCCGTCATCCTGAATGTAACGCTAATTCATCGGCACACACAGATTCTCACACCTGAATGTTTCTCTTCCAGTGGCAAGAAAAGATTAGATCACAGTGCTAAAACTGTCACATGACGTGACACTAGAACTGTTAGTCAAACTTTAGAATGAATTAGATCCATTATTAGTGCATCCAAAGAAACCAACACACCAAGACGGTTGTCTTTCAAATTAATTGCATTTTGGAGTAATGGTGTGGGGATGCACAATATCTCTTCACCTTCTTGATCTAATAGAATACTAACTGCTGTATGGTGAGAGAGAGAGAAAATGAAAAGTAGAGAGAGATCTGGGGAGAGAGAAAGAAAAGTAGAGAGAGATCTGGGGAGAGAGAATGAAAAGTAGAGAGAGATCTGGGGAGAGAGAATGAAAAGTAGAGAGAGATCTGGGGAGAGAGAATGAAAAGTAGAGAGAGATCTGGGGAGAGAGAATGAGACGCGGATAGAGGGAGAGATATGTGGAGACCGATTGAGGGAGAGATATGTGGAGAGAGACAGACTGAGATGTGGAGAGAGAGAAAGACTGGGACGTGGAGAGTGATAGAGAAAAAAAAAAGAGAGAAATCGAGAGACCAAGGTATTTCTCTGACAGGGAAAGGGGGGGGGGGTGGAATGAGTAAAGAGACTGAGAAAGAGCAAAATTATTTTCTATTGATTTATAAATCATGGTATAAATGGACTTCACTTTTGGAATAAAAATCCCTCATCACAGATTCCTTTCATATTGTACAGCTCAGCTCAGCTTATTTTACCCATCAATATCCATCAAATCGTATCTTAACAACTTGTACAAATATTGCATATTTTACTTCTGTGCTTTTTTTTAAGTTTAAAACTATGGGGTTTATTTCGAGACTGCTAATATATGTGCATTTGCATGAATATATTTAATGCTACAAAAAGTACAACAAAGCTTTTTGGAACCGGCATTGTACAGTAAAAGACAGCCGAGTGTTGGTATCAGGAAATTGTTCCTCTGCTGGTTTGTCTCCTGTGTTGATATGATACTCTTTAAAACCTCATGAAGACCCAGAGCTTTTTATCCATCCCACTGGACCCACTCATGAAGCTTTCATTTGCAAATCTTCCCCTTTACATTTTCAACAGCTTTGATGTTTGATAGTTCCCTCTCGCTTTTTTTCCACAAGCGGTTTGAGACGCTCCCTTGTGGGCGTAACGGCATCAACCTCTTCTCCGTTCTCTCAAGTCTTTTCTGTTTTCAGTCTATCTCTTTCCCAAATCCTCCTCCTTTTACACTGTGGTTTTATCTAATGTTCTTCTAGTTCCATTTGTTTCATTTGAATTCCCAATAAGTTCACAGTGCTCTACGATCGAAGTAATTTATGGAGATTTAAGCTAAACCCTAAGGTTCTCGAGTCATGCGGAAGTGATAAACATGCTCATTGGCTGTTGAGATTGGGTCGAGAGCTAAGGATGGCAGCCAGCAGGTAAGACGACTCCAGAAGTTGCTGTCTACGAAGCAGAGATCACAGTGTGGTTTGGCTTGCGAAGACAGAAAGAAACTGTCAATCTCAAACTTTTGCTTTGAAATGAACAAGCTAGTCACTAAAGCAAGTTTCTTGGAAGCCAAGTGAGTAATTCAAGATTCAGGACATGAGCATCTGCTGTTTTGCCTCTTCACGATGTATATCGTCTAACTGCTTTGTCGCATTAGCCCAACAGGTGTTTGGGAAAAACCAGGCCGGCACTCGCCAAACTTCCGAATTTTGGCAAAACTTAACGTGATAAATGGAAATCTTGCAAAAGGACTTTTTATAAAAAATCTCTCTTTATTCAAGAAGGTGTTTCTGCAAGTTGCTAGAAATGTTTTATTCAGTAATTTGCCTACTTGGCTAACAGAAACGGGAGGCATATTGGTTTGGAATCCCTGTGGTAAAGCAGTCAGAACAATTCACAGTTGTTCTTGTTGGAATCCTAAATCTTTCAGATAAACCTCCACATATAAAGCCGGGAAATTGTTCCTTAATGTCGCCACAAAACAACCAAAATATCTCCCAGAATTATAAAACTATGAAATTGGTTTGACACATCCAAAGCACTGGTTTGTCTGTTCTCTCTTGAGTATTGTGAGTGATGCAGTGCACATCGACATGCCTGCGGAGATTTGATGCTTATGAGACTGAAGCAATGCTGAAAATGGCTAATTCATCAAGCTTCATCAAAGTTTTACATCAATTTTAACATGCAACATTTTTAAAGTCGTTTTGAAATCTCATGTTGCTACATACAGGGGTACATAATGGTTAAGTTTGCCCCTGTCGGTCAAGTACGCTCCTCGCAGACTCAATTTGCGTGTTTTGGTGGGATTCGACTGTACTCGAATGTTTATTACCCCCATTTATCATGCCGGAGAAGTCCAAACTACCATGATATTTTGCAAATCTCTCAAAAGATCTTTTCTATTTAGCCATAATGAAGCCATCCATCCGTCTTCATCAGTATTAAGAAAGCAATGATAACTGGATGCTGACAGCAACATTCTCTTGACACTCACAAGCCGGAGCAAAGTTTTTGTAGATTCTAGCAATTCAGATGATTAATGAAGATGAATGAGGGGGCGGCATGGGGCATAGTGGGTTTCTACTGTCCCTTCTCAGCAAGGAGGATCCGTTAGAGCTGTTCAAGGCCTGGTCCAGATCTTTCTGTTCTTCTCTTTGTATTAGTGAGGGTTTCTGATATGTGCAGCTTCCTCACACGAGTCTGAAATGTGTTCAGGGAACTTGGTTTCTTACTTGCCATTGGTGCGAGAGACGGAATTTGTTTGTCCCACCCAGCTTTTAGATGATGAGTAATCCAGAGTGTCTCCAGCATTCAAGTTCAGAGAATCTCAGCCTTTGGAAAGGTACGTGGTTCAAATTCTACCTTCTGCAACTGTGTTTGGTGTTTTAATCTCCACAGGAAGTTCAGTCTCTAACAAGCTATAGGATATTAACATGTAATTTGGGACGTTTTGAAGTTGTGGAGGATCTCGATGTTGATTCTGATGAGCACCTGGGTTGTGCCACCTGCTTTCAGCTCTCCGTCATCCTCAGGCAGCTAGTTACAGTGAACTGAGAGCATCTGTATTCATTACTACATTCTCCTGCTGAGCAAAATACACAGTGTGACCCAAGTCTTCACGGGGGTCCTCCGCCTCAGGCTACAGACACCGAAAACAGTATGGTTGAGGAAAAGACTGAAGTAAAACGACGGTTTGAAGTGTATTGTTGCAAGCGAGAAATGATGGGAGGATAATAATAAAGAGTCTGTGTTTAGGAGGCTTTTGTGGTCGGGTACCGTGTTTACACAGAGGAATGCTTCTTCATTCCTAGACGTGTACAAAATCTGTGATGCTTTCTTAAAAGATTTGATTTTGGAACGGTAGCGTAGTGGGGCCTCATAGCCAGAAGAACTTGTGACTTTGTGAGGCTTGTCAATATGGCCACTAGGTATTGAATTTGTGCTCTGCTTTTAACCATCCAGTGAAGTGAACATGCACTAACCTGGAGCAGTGGGCAGCCTTAATCTGTGGCTTCTGGGGGTGATGTGAGATTCAGGGTCTTGTTCACTTGGTGTAGAACCTGGGATTCGAACTTCAACGCTTGTATGGAAGGTATAACTACTTATGGCTGGACCACAATGAGCACAGTTTGAGTTTCAAATTGCATGCTCTCCATGTGCTAGCTTGGGTTTCCTCCAGGTCTCCGGTTTCCTCCCACAGTCCAAAAACATACAGTCTGAAGAGACAATGTTTGAAAATAGCACGTGAGTGTGTGAATGTGTCTGTCAATTTCCCGCTCTGTGATTGGCTGGCCACCAAGGGTGTGTCCAACCTTGAGTCGTTCTGGCTTCAAGTCCTTCAAGTTCTGGCTTCAAGTGATTGGCTTTAGTCCCCGTGACCCAGACATAGAAAAGCAGTCTGACAATCGGTAAATGTGTTGATGGATTGAGTCTGTTTTTGTGTGTGTGCTGAATGTAACAGAAAGGCAAATCCCAGGTTTTATTTTCCCTTTGCAAATTAAAGGGAAATGGTTGCACTTTAGAAGTCAGGCTGACAAAATGCTTCCTCGGCATACTTCATTTTAATAAAGTCGTTCTCATGGAGGGAAAAAATCTGAGGATGTGGTTTTCATTTTTATGAACTTCTACCGAGGCATTCGAGTTATGACTCAATCTTCACATATTACCCAGAGTATAAGCTCAGCTTTAGGAATATAACCCAGGGTTTTACATGTGCAGATTATATTTGCCTGTCGGAATGTGTTTCAGTAGAACAGGTTTATTATGTTCAATTTCACATACACACCTACTGCGGCTTGCAGCTTTTGCTCAGTATGCGCCTGGTATGAACAGAAGATCAGCAGAGAAAAGTTTACGTTAATCATTTGTGTGCCGCTAATGATGCCTCATGGGTCCACCACTACTCAACGCTGAGTTTGGTCATGAAGGAATATCTAACAAATTAACAGTAAATGGAATATTTTAGGAAGCATGAGGTGCCAAACTGTAAATGACACTTGACAGATTTGCTTCTGTGAGGATATTTTTTGTTTTTAATTTAATTACTTGTGGTGTGCGTAGTGGGGCTAATTTGTTTGCGTTGTGCTTCAGATTGATAAAGCAAATTCAGATTATGCTGTATTGGAAATGATTATTCATAACTTTAACGATTGCATATTTATTTTTTTAATTGAAATTGAGAACCTGTGGTGATTTCATATTTTCTTAATTTGAATATGAAGTAAAATGTTATGATTTACTTGTTTTAATATTAAGGTAAATTGAATATTTGTTTAAATGTTAAGAAAAAAAAATTGTTTAATTTAAATTGTACATTTAATATTTACTTATTTTCTGTTGCTATCAACAACAACTGATCAATTAATTATCATGCTTAAAGATGATTAATTAAATATATACAAACAATATGAACCCAGGTGTAGCTTTGCAAACGCTGATTGGAATATTAAACAGACCTAATTGAAAATGTTTTATCAGCAGGTATTTTACAAACATATAAATCAGCAACAAAAATTAAATTAAAGAAAACATAGTAAAAGTAAATAACTTGGTGAGGAAATTATAAGATATGCTGGAAACAATTATGAAAACAATTTATTCAAATTAAAATGTTTTCAAATCAACACATTAGAACATAAGGAACTTTTTTTTTTTACAAAAAAATATACACGTGTACGCACACACACCGACACACGCACACACG
>CM051504.1:3608430-3704454 GCA_028031935.1 Paedocypris micromegethes
CACACACACACACACTCTTTGTGGATTTCTTTCATGGCAATCTTTATCCTTTTGAAATGTAAATGTATCTAGATGTGCTGAGCACCTTTGAAGAATTGTGTTATTAAATCCAGTTTCTGAGCGCGGCTTCTGTTGATAGCAACTTGACAATCTTAAATGATTTTTGGCTTGTGGATTCTCCACTTTTTCATGTCTCTTAGCTTTTTTATCCTCTGTTTGTGTTCACATTTCCTCCAATTTAAGGTTTAAAAGGTGAATTGTTATTATTTATTTTATTTTGCAGATAAAAAGCCCAAACATTCTATTCCAACTCTATCATTTTAACTTGTGTGGCTAATACACAAATCACACTGATGAATGTCGCCCTTTCTGTAGCACATTATTATGAAAATTCAGACCATCCAGAACCATTTTAGATTGTGGCATTTAAAGAGAAGAAAAAAAAATCAGTATTTGATTCTCTTCCATGAAATAAAATGGTTTTCTGGAGCCAGGTTTTTTCTTTTAAAACATCAGGGTCCCGGTGTTTGATTTAACAATCTTTGGGAGCCATTGTGACTGACATTCATATATATTCTTCCATCTAAAAATGTGTCTTGTCGGTCTTCCCTGCATGTGCACAGAATCTTCAACTACCCCTGGTTGGGTTTTCAAGGTCAAAACTTTTCTCCCACGTTTTTCATTGCACTTTTATCACTCATGCTAAAGTGAAAATGCACATGGTTCTTTTCTGTTGGACCAACTAAGTCACTAATTAAAGTGAAGCTAAAATCGTTATTTTCTGAACTGTATTGCGATGGCCTCTGAGAATTTGCTAGTTTCTGTGCTGTTTGCTTTTCTAATTTTCGTTTAGCTTTTCTCAGAGGTATGAAATAATTATCTTCTTGTATCCAGATCTAATTGTGGCTTCGGTCTTCTCCACGGCCCAGTTTTCCACCTGGTATGAACATCTGTCTCGGATCGTCCAATCACAAGCGGTCAGATGAGACACATTAGCACTTACACCTGGTATTAATATGTCCCTGTGATCACTTGGATCTTGGTAAACGAGTCTGGGATTTAAAAACATTTAAACTGCGTTACAGCCTTGCTCCTGAGGTTTTACTATGCTTTTATCATTTTGATATTTTATTGCTTTGAATCTTCAACCTTTGGTAGTATTGCTAACAAATTTATGAACAGAAGTGACAATCAAGTGCACTGTTTTGGTTTCTTGGTTCATATAGCAGTATTAAACATGTAATAACATGACCCGCACGTTCCTTTCTGCAAAAAAATAAGACGATAAAATACTGGGGTTTGTAAACATTAATTCTAATCTTTCATACTTCATTTAATATAAAAGAGAAAAAATTGATCTTGCTTTCAATTTTTTTAAATTTAAGTCATCGTTTTTAAGTCACTTGTTGGATCATTATTTTAAAAAAATAACATTATATCATGATTTGCTATAAACAAAACAGAAATTAATGGCAAACATTATAATGTCACTTGGACAATAATTATGCATTTTTAAATCATTTAATTTCACTTAAACGATTGAGTAACCATTTAATTCAATTAGTTAATCAAACTATGATTGACTGGGAAGAAAATAATGAAATCAAATGATCAATGGTCCAGATTTTCACACCAAAATTTGAATTTACAATGCCGTCAAAACGACCAGTTTCTATCCGTCAAAGAAAAGCAATCAGTGTGCGTTTGAGACACAACCTTTTACACAACTTTTTCGGAATCAGTCTATTCACCATCTGTCTGTCTGTAATTCTCCCCCCGACACTCAATCTCAACGCCCCTCCACTCCATTTGTATGCATCAAACCCTCATACTCCTCGGAATTCATTGCGAAAGTACTTGCGAACCCCACACAGATCACATCCAAAGTCATTATTGAAATATGGCCGCATGCGTAGCGCGTCGTGGAAAAAATCTCGTCAGTCCCTTTATTTCTAATGGGACAAAACTGAGGCTGTTAAGGCAGCATGCGGATGGGAAGATGGACTAAATAATTGATGTTGTGGCGCCTTGGTATTCCACTGAGCACTTGGGGGCCGAGGCACCTCCCACACGAATAGGGGGCTGTCAGGAGTAATTGGAGGAATCACGACAGCGCCAAGTTAAGTGTTAGCCGGTCCTGAGGTGAAGAATGTGACACTGTGCTCTGCAGAGCTCAAAAGCTCAGCGTTTTTTCTCCCCCATCCCTCCTTTTCTTCAACGTCTTTTTTGGTGGGCACATTCTGCTCTTTTGCTGTGAATTTCCTTCAGAAGGAATTTAGCATGAGCCATGATACAATACGGCTGACGTGGCGGATGGTTCATTGCCATCAGGGGAAATTATAAGCTAGTCAATCACGGGATTTTGCGCTTTGGATTGCAAATCCACTCCAGTTATTAGAAGGTTGTCCCAGGATCCTTCCTGTCTTGAAAATACATCTCTCTTATTGATTTCGAAGTGTTTTGATCTTGCAAGCACTGGCGCATATTTGCGTGCAGCCCCAACGAAGATGAAAAAAGCAAGAAGCGTTTTGACAATTTCTGTCTGAGGAAAAGACCTTGATGACCCGGCGTCTTTCTCATCTTCCCATCACGTAGATCTCGAGCTTTCCGTTGGCCGGCTTGTGTTTTAGAGAAGATGACGTTTTTGCAGGCCTCTGGTGGTCGTCAGGTCTGGTCGGGCCACTGAGCAGACAGCTCGGTGCCCACCAAACCCCATTTGCCTGTAGGCTGTAGGCCTTGTGGCCAGGTTGAGAAGAACAAAAGAAGCTGGCAGCTCGGAGACCACCGCTCAACATGTCAGCAGTGGAGAAATACAGCCTGTGACAAGGTGAGGCAAACGTCTGCTTTTTCTGGGTCTAACTGCCCTCAAACCCTTTTAGATGCAAGTAAAAAGCTGGTCGTGGTATTACAGGCCATATTCTACCAAGACTCTTTACAGCTGGCATGAGCTTTTTGCACGGCGCTTTGACTGCTCTGGGGCTGGGTTCATCGCTTCACGCCAGCATCAGCAGGGCATGAGAGACAGGCTGGCAGATGTAATCAGAGCCAGGGTCGCGCCTGCTGAAATGAGCAGCTATACCCAACCCTGAGCCCAGGGAGCGTTTTGCTCCATTTCAGCACAATTCTTGGGTTTTTGTGCAACTCCAATTCACCTTATACAGGTTCTCTTTCTGTTGGAGAGCTTGTTAATTTAACATAAATATAACCTCTAATAGAATGCCACCGCTAGTAGAACGTCCCCTCTAATAGAGCGCCCCCCCCTGACAGAAGATTTGTCTAATAGACCGCAGCTTATGTTTATGTTTATGTTACATGTTTATATCTCCCCTTCCCCTGATGTGCACTGTCACTTTGTCACGGTTGTGTCTGTGCAACTGAATGTTGAATGTATGTCGTGAAGCACCATTTACACCAAGACACATTCCAAGTTCCATAAAGTGCTCGTTATGGAACCTGGCAATAAAGCTCTTTCTGACTTCTGAGCTCCTTTACATGCATACTTCACATCCCGTGTTTGTTAGGGCTCGTGTACCAAGATGTAAGGTTGAATTTAAATAATAGTAATGTGTGTAAGAGGATCTAACACAGACCTGGGAAAACTTCAGCCACATGCGGCACGTTAAATGTTTTAATTCGTCCCGCCGAACTTGCAAAAATTAAATGAATGTCATTTTGTTTTTCCCCAACTGGTTAATTCATGACGGTGTATTATTTTTTTTTTTTTTATGAACACATTTTAAAAAGTGGAAACATATAGTATACACAATGTACGTAAAAGAATACAGAGTACAGAAGAAAACATAGATTAGTTTAGGTCTTATCTAAGAGGCGATTTTAAACCTGGCAAAAAAAAAACACAATTAAATGATGCTTTTGTGCACATTCGTCACCATACCATAATTTAGTATAGTATCTTGCTTTAATTACAATGCACACAATTTATTAAAAACATAACAAGCATATGAAGTCAAGTATTGCTTTCTTAGTAAAGCATTATCGTTCCTCTCCTTCAAGTTTTTATTGTTTCAGGAAATTTTAAAACAAAATTTAAAATCATTCTAACAACCTTAGATGTCTTGTAAATCTATGTTTTTGGAATGTGGGAGGAAACCACAATCACAGACAAGACTTAATATACATAAAACCCATACAATATTAATAATACTCACAATACTAGAAAATATTGTGATATTTTAGCCCATCAAACCATAATCTTACAACACAAACCTCTAGAAGGTTAAAGTTCTTCAAACCTTCTAGGCAACTTGATGACTACATCAGCACATTGCTGTTGGACGTTGCTTCCTTACTTATCTATTTATTTCTTAAAAACAAGAAGCTGTTTCCTTAAGCAAAGATGCAAATTCCATCAGTTTTATCAGGGAAGTCCGTGAATAATATAAATGCATGTTGACTCGGGCCTAATTGGCTTTTGACCAGCCACGCTCTCCATGTCATCCATAACTCAAGGGTATCAGGGAGGAAGAACCTTTCCGTCTCGATGTGGTGGAGAGGGGGCAGTCATGGAAGCAGAAAGCACAAAGATTAGTTTGCTTTTAGTTTGAGGCCTTTATGAAATGAGAGAGGAATTTCAAAGGTCTCCCTAATTGCGAGTTAATGTGATGCGATTTATGTGGTTTCCATTCCGGCAGGAAGGATGATTGCAGGGACTCAGGAAGCACAATAGGCATGTGATTCTTACTGCCGCATCGAACAAGCGGTTCAGATCGCAAATGATTATTATTCACTAAGATTTGCCGAGGGGAATAAAATGGAAATGCAAATACAGCACAGAGCCTGAAGGATGGCATGGTGGTGCTGTGAGGTGGTCCCATGGAAGGGATTCCAGGCGAGGGCTGTGACTTAAAGTTAATATTTTCTGCCTGAGGGGCTAAATGTCATAATGCGTACATGCTGTTTTTGTCCTTTAATGGTTCATTGCTTTAATTAATTGTGACCCTACTCCTATATAAAGATGTTGGCCTAAAAACGCAATCCCCAGTTAGAGTAAAGTCATTTAGAGACACAAACAACGTATCCTTACTATAGTTACACTTTACACTTGTTTGGCAAGTACTTTCATCCAAGATCACTTGCAAAAGAAGATCAGGGTCTGATTCTTCTCAAGGAATCTTACCATTCCGGGATTTGAACATACAACCTGTTGTTCACAAGTCCAAAATCGACAGTTGCCATTTTAAACCTCTACTTCTGTTGGATATTCCCTTCTTCTTCTTCTCCTCCTTTTCTTTTTCTTCCTTTTCCATTTCTTTATCTTCTTCGAGTTCTTGTTCTTTTTCTTCTTTTTCTTGTTTTTTTTTCTACTTCTAGAGCTTCTTCTTGTTCTACTTGTAGAGCATCTTCTACTACTTCTAGTGCTGCTTCTTTTTCTAGTTGTTCTTTTAGTTCTTTGTCAGAGGACTCCACAGAAAATCACAAGCCTCCATCACTCACACCCATTAACTATGTCTATGTATGTTCTATTACTACATCATTTTGGTCGTCCTCTACCTCTCCTGCCTGCCATTTCCAAACTGTAGCATCCTTCAACATACTCCCAATTTATTTCCTGAACATCTACAAACCAGCTCATTCTGACCTCGTGGACGTTCCTACCGAAAACATCTAACATGAATTGCCCCACTGACGTTCTCATCTGTGATACTATCCATCATTGTCACTCCCAAAGAGAACCTCAGCATCTTCTGCTCTGCTTCCTCCATCTCCATCCTTCTCCGACAATTGTGAAATCTGTTTTGCATTTCACGGAAGATCTTCAGTATGTACGGTGGAGTTGATTTTCTTCAGTTGTTCTACTAATGGCAAACTCTCTTCGTAAGAAACTTCTGCTGGACATAATTCTCACCTCGTGTCCGAGTTAGCAGTATTTCGGCTGCTACAGGGTTCCCATGGCTACAACTAGGTCACTTTAGGTTTGAAAGGCTTCCAAAATGGCAAATCAACTCTTCCGTGACCCTGTCAAGGGCACCACGCTTCGATTCCTCTTCAGATGAAGCTGAAACAAATACTTCTCTTTTTGACGGAGAGGAGGTCATGATGTTTCACTTCAAGCCATGTAAGATTGAGTGTTCTAGGCCCGAGGGAAGGTCAGGAAGCACTTTCTTCATCTAGAGCTCGGCTGCAGACACAAACAGGCTATCTGGGAGAAAAAGATAAAATTGCTGTAGTTGCCTGGGTGTTTGTTTGTCAGCATTTTTTGCTTTCTGGCATTGTGCGCTAACGGAGATAAACAAGAGGTAAATAAAAAAAAGAGCAAAGGGAGAGTATCAGCGATGGTTCTGATGTATCTATTGATTCTGGCAGTTGGACACAAACCTTCATCTCCCTGTGGCTCTGATGTGCTTGATGTCAGCATACTTCTCGGTCTTTACCGAAATTCTTTGTCAAACTCAGCAACAGAGAGCCGACATCTTTAGGAAAAAATACAAAAAACAAACGAAATGAGCAATGTTTCTATTATTAGTGTATTATTACACTATTACTAGTTATATTGTGTATTGTATGACATCCGACTGTAACACGTAGCTTACGTGGTGAAAGAACAGTGGGTTATTGTGTAGTGAGTAACTTAAAACACATTTAAATAAAAAAAAAGATTCAAATTTGCACACTGACCATTACATTTTTTTCTATAATTAAACTAAGTTGATATTTTACATTGCAATACAATGTTTATAACATTAGAAAAATTCAACCAATTTGAAAAATTGTCTGCACATTTATCCATGCGTCTGCTTGCCTATCCATCCATCATTTGCTCCATCTATCTATTAGTCTGTCTGAACGTCTCTCTTTCTCTGATTGTACAATATATCAATGCATTTCCTATTTGGTTGGTATGTCTATAACATATGTCTGCGTGTCACTCTCTTTATGTATTTCTATTTATCTGTCTATCATCTCAGTTTAATCCTTCCTATAATGTATAGTTGTACATTATTATTATGTCTAATTGTAATATTCATCAGATATGTAGATAGATGGATGGATGGATGGATGGATGGATGGATGGATGGATGGATGGATAGATTGATATGTAGACACATCATCGGAGTAGAGTCATAGAATCAATTACCCTACTGTGAGAGGGGAACAAAAAGTATTTACTGTTACTGTATTTGGAAAAATACTTCATTGAGAACTAAGAAAAAGCTCAGATTTTCTCAGTAATCCGCTAATGCAAATATCGTTGAAGCGCAGCCTTCTGAATGCAAAAATAAAGACTCATTTTAGCATATTAGCTCGGTAGATAAAATGATAAAACTGCTAATTTGACTTTCGCCTCTCTGATATTTCCATCAGCTATTAATTAGAGACTCGCTTTTTCCAAACGTCACCATTAACATCAGCGCCACTTCAGCTCTCAAAACTGCCGTGCCCGATTCAATTACGCCTGTTTTGCACAAGTGACGTGAATGCTAATTAATCTGTTAATATTCTGTAAGACCATGTCTGGATTTAAAGCTCAGTCATCCACGACATCAATATGCAGGGCGGATGTTATGGTCGCTTTTTTTCACCGTGCAAGTGGCTCCCATCATTGTTTCCCTCCTCCAGTAATAATGCAAGTCAACTAATTAATAAAATACTGCTGATCTCTTGGTATTTGTTAGAAGCAGCGCGTCCTCCGACAAAATGGCGAGGAGACTGGTTCAGAGACCTGGACTTCCCCTGTGACCAGATCTAATTAAACGAGTCAACAGTGAGTGTCAAGTGTTTGTGTGTGTATTTAGGGGCCCGTGTGCAATTTTGGCCGAGGATCGATAAGTCAGACAGGGCTTTAAAACACACTTTTCCCTATGGAGGCTCATGTTATAGAAGGAACCATGATTTACCATGTGATCACGGCTTACAGCAGCTACTCCGTCTTCACTGCCTGTAACGCCACGTCAAGTTATGCGTCATGATGGACATATTACTTGATTTCTGTGATGAAATTCATTTATTTTCACTCCTTGAAATAGGAAACTCATATTTAGATTTTAGACTGTGAGATGAGGTACTGATGCTGGAATAAATTATTATATATTTTTTATTTAGTATTAATGGGATGCTTAATGATAATTGAGGAGGTGTTTTTCCTTAGTACTGCATCACTATTACACCTGGTAATTAGTAATCTTGACTCACCCCCCACACGCTCTTTGTCTGATTATTACCATCACTCTTACTATTAAATCTCGCCCTCTTCTTGCTGTCTCACGCTCTCTCTCTCTCTCTCTCTACCCCCTTTTTTACTCCCTTTCTCTCTCTCTCTCTCTCTCTACCCCCTTTTTTGCTCCCTTTCTCTCTCTCTCTGTAAAAATTACCTTCCTCTGCAGTATAATCTCTCTCTTCCAACTTCATTCTCTCTCTCTCTCTCTCTCTCTCTCTCTCTCTCTCTCTGTCATGTACGCATACCTTCTTTCTTGCTCTCACATGTATCTTCCCTTTCCCCTGCCCTATCTCTCTATTCTTCCTCTCTCCCCTTCCCTTCCCTTCCCTTCCCTTCCCTTCCCTTCCCTTTTCTTTCTTTCTTTCTTTCTTTCTTTCTTTCTTCTTTTCTCTTTCTGGATTCATCTGCTTCAATAACATCTCTCGCTCTCTCTCTCTCTCTCTCTTCTCTCACCATCTCTTCTCCTTCCCCTATCTCTCCTCTCCTCTCTTCTCCTCTTACTTTCCCCCCTCTTCTTTCTTTCTAATTCTTCCTCATCTGTTTCCCAACTCTCTCCTCTCTCTCTCTCTCTCTCTCTCTCTCTCTCTCTCTCTCTCTCTCTCTCTATGATTATAGAGAGAATGATATATTACATATATAATGTATACAATATATGATTTATTACAATCACCTGCACTCCATCTCCCACTATCTCTCACCTCCTCTCTCCCCCTCCCCCTTTCATTCCTTTCTCTTTCTCTCTAATTATCATCACCTGTTCCCTAATCTCTCTCTCCATCTCTCACTCACACACTCTCCCTTTCACTGGTTCTGCCTCTCTTCTCATCCTCACCCTCTTCCCACCATGCTTGCTAGATTAAACTCAGGGGAATGACCTGCCCCAGATTTTACGCTGCATTGAACTCTTAACAAATTAGAGATGGGTTATCCATGGACAGCTTAATTGCAAGGAGCATATGGTGTATTAACTCATGATCAAGATTAAATTATACATTTCCGAGCGCATATTTGTTCCTTTCGCGCGCTACAGCTGCCCTGCCCATGCATACTTGTTCTATTTCTGACAAGACTCAAGGTCAGGAAATTTGTATAGGAAAATAAGAAAAAATAATATGCAACTTTGCAATTTACATATCTGAAGAAAAATTGACAGAATAAGCATCTTATTTTTGGAAAACATTGGAGTAATTCTAAACTCTAGAGCAAAATTACGTAGATGAATAGTACAAATATTCTGTGTATGTTTGTTTGCGATAATAAATGCAAAGTATTGGTTGCAGTGGTTTCATAAATTAGATGACACTGTGTTTTTTCTGGCTTTATTTTGAATAGTTCGAATTCTGAATATTTATAAGTTGATTTTTTTTTTTCAATTCGATCCCTGTGGTACAAGAGTCTTTGTTACAGGAACATCATTATACATGGAACATGTTTGTTAAAATGTCCTGGAAATTGCAAAATTTAAACTCGCGAACAATTAGGCAGAGTTTGTCAATTACATTTGAAGTATGAAAATTCTGCCTGCCGATGCAATGCATTTACTGAAATTGTTGCTTTTCTACTCTCAGTTTCTCTCTCTCTCTCTCTCTCTCTCTCTCTCTCTCTCTCTCTCTCTCTCGTTTTTTTACCACTTGATAATGTTTTAGTCAAATCTGAGGTTTTATTATTCTAAACGAAAATAAATCAGGTTGTTTAATGCAAATCCAGTTTATTTATTTATTTGCACTTTTTGCATTTGTGTTGTCTGATGCAATTTAAATGGTAAAATGAAAGTTTTATAACTATTGGAATCCAATTATAACTTTGACAAGCTTTGGAACGCCATGTTCTTGGTCTGTGTTAGAACAAATGATAGAGAGAAACGGTGGTATGTGAATCCACAAATTAAACATTAGTGCTTAAAATTAATACTATTCATTGAGCAAAAGAAAAAAAAAATGTTTTTTTTAAAACCCCAAAATAGAGATGTGTGTGGGCTATGTGTACCCACAAACACCTCTCTTTTGGGGTTAACAATAACGTTTTGTACCTTTTAAATATATATTTAATTCATTCCAAAAATTATCAATATAAAACTGTTTGTCCTTTAAAGTGTAAATGACATGTATGTACTGATTTTTGGTTTACATTAATAATTACAAATGAATTCAATTTTTTATATATAAAAATAATTTTTTTCCAACCACTTTTACATTTCTGGACCATGGGGAGCTGGAGTCAATTCCATACCCAGCCTGGATTGATAGATCATAGTCAATGACAGAGCGACACACACACACACACACGCACACACACACACACACACACACACACAATCATACTCTCACCACACTTTTGAGCATTTACTGGAGACACAGAGGAAACCCAGGAAAGAAAACTCCCAGACAGAAAGACCACAACCGGGCTTCGAACTTGTCAAACAACTCCTCCTTGTTGTGAAAGCTCACCAATATATGTAAATTGTTGGTTCTACTAGACATGATACACGGGAACCTCTGGTCTTTGCTGTCTAGTCCGTCTCTGACAGGAAGCGGCTGTGATTTATGAAGGGTTGTGATGTCTCTTCACCGCTGTTGTGTAGGCGCGTAGAGCTGTCCCACCATCATCTCCAGAGAAATCATTTGTTTCGGTTGCTGCTTCCTCGCTTGATTCGACGTCCATTGCTTTAGGCATCAATGCACATCATTAGCCCGTTTGCTAATTGCTAAAGTTTTCTCCAACTGTGTGTGGGTATGTGCAGCGAGTTCAAGAAGAAACCAAGAAAGGCCCTTTAAGTTTCAGACAGTGATTGAAAATCACACAATACGTGATGATAAAAGAAGCGAAAAGTTGCAAAGGAGAGAAACGTTCAGCCAGGAAGCTGCGGCTTCTCTTGAGCTGTTGTCGCAGAAATAACAATTATCTTATAATTATTGTTATAATTATGATGATGCATTTGGTGGCGTGCCAGAGAAGCACTCTGTAGGGCGACGTTTGCTCTTGTCTATCAGCGAGACACTCCGATGGGATCTTGAGGGTCACGGAAGACGTGTCTGTGAAGCTCTTGTGCTCTAATGAAGAACTCGATGAACAACGTCGGTTGTGTTTTGTTATTTGTGTCTACTATTTAGGGGTCAGATCCCATAGGAGCTTAACCAGAGGTATAAAGAGCACCTAGAAACCATACTTGAGTAAAAGTACGGAATCCCTGCTGTAAAAATTGGTAAGTCACCATTTCCAAAGACTTGAGTAAAAGTTGTAAAGTATTCAGTTTTAAAATAACTTGAATTTGACAGAAGTACTGAATTCATGAAAATGTAACTTATTTATTAGGATATGAAGAAAAACAAGAAGTCAAGTCAAGATTAATTTAAACACCACCCAAATTGACCAAAATGGACCAAAGTGCTTCACAGTTTGAGAAGAAAACATAATATAAACAAAACGTAACAACGTTGACAAAAAAACATTGACAACAATTTAAACTGCACATATGTAAAAAGCCAGTGAGAACAAATGTGTTTTGAGTATGGATTTTAAGACGGTGACAATGGGTGCAGACTGAATGTGGGGAGGGAAAGTATTTCACAATTTGGTCTAACGACAACGAAGGAACAGTCACCGCTAGAAACTCTTCATGAGGTTTATTTCTTAATGCGTATTGAGATGAAATTTATAATCTCAGTGTTTCAAAATGGCAGAATAAAATCAATATATAAAAACAACAAAAGGTCAGTCTCAGTCAAATTCAAATGTGCAAAAAAGTGCAATCGTTAATTCACATGCATAAATAGCATCCAGTACCTTCATCACCCTGCAGATGGCGATATCACCTGTGCCGCCCAAGAAATTAAACGTGGTATAAAAAGATGCCGACTTGTCGCGCACAATGTAACGAGTAACTGTAAGTGTTCGTTAAAATGTAGTGGGGTTATGGTTAGTGTACAGAAAGAGTACAGATACTCAATAATGTGTCAAGTAGAGACTAAAGAGAGCATTGAGAATTGAAAGAGAGTAAAAGTTGCTTTTATATTTGATACTCAGTTCAAAGTAGCCCAAAAATACTTCTGGTCTCTGAGTCTCTTTACTCAAATACTTTTCATATGTGCATTTCCAGTAAAAGTAAAAGCATTATGATTATTAATACAGTAAAAAGCTTAAATTGTTCTTTAAATAATGTTTATTTTACTTTACTTTAAGATTTATTAATCTGCCATCTTCGTACAAAAACATGCCTTGCCCAACTTAGTTGCCAGATCTCTGATAACGAATTATACTAATTTTAATCTAAAGACCACGATCTGTTGTGAAACGACCAACCACCAAGTAAAGACACCATATAATGCTAGTTGCAGATATATTTAAAGACTCTTTTAGATTTGTCTGGCCATATTCGTGTGTGAGTCTTTGTGAGAGACATGGGAGATGCAAAATCCTAGCGTTTCATTTCAGAGAACGGAGTGAGTGAAGAAATCTCCTCTCAAAGGAATTCCAAATCATGAGATATGAAAGGAAAGCTTGCGGCTAAATGTCTTGTCAGGCATTTTTTGAAAGTGGTCTCCCCTGTGGTTGACCTCTTTTATAAGCATCGCCAGCAATAAACAAGGTGACCACAGCAGCAGAGCGTTTTCTCTTCTCACACACTCTTCTGTCGCGTGTTCGGAGGCTTGGGGTGTTCCACTGCAGCTCTTATGGGTTGATGGCTGCAGAACTCTTTTCTTCTGAAGATGGCATCGTTGTCAAGTTCTGGTTTTTACGCTGTGGTATGGTGGATCCACATCTCCCACAACACAGACCGTCTCATTCATTCCACCCTATCGCCTTCCACTCTTGCTTTTCCGCAAGCTTAAATGCAGCGGATCATCAGTCAGTTCCTGTTGCTAAGCAACGCCATCGCAAAGATCCTCCCAATAGAGTTTGGAGGTAATAAAACAATGCCCCTAGATAAAGGTCTGGAAAAGCCGTATGGGTGGAGGACAACAGTAACAAACAGTAAATAACTGTAAATAACTATACATTCAGCCTCCGTCTCTGTTACAGGTGTCGGTTTGAAAATATCAAGACAGCAAGATTTATGCCTTCAGTGTTAGTCAAGCCAGTGATGCGTCGAAAGGGTTAATTCTCAAGTTTACAGTTGATTTAGAGTAGAACAAAAAAAAAAACCCAACTATATATAATAAGACATTATTCATTTAAACGTTTGAATACATTTTTAGTACAATCAGATTAACTAATTAGCGATTTAAACTGTTACAAAATGTATTTTTAAAAGATTTTGGCATTTAAACAAATAATATATACGTTTAAATATATTGAAAAAGCAGACAGCTAATTGACTGTAACATATATTTATAATTTATTTATATTAGTATGTATATACACACACACACGCACACACCTACACACACACACACACACACACACACATATATCATTTATTTACAGTATTTATTTCAAGCAACATTATAGGAAGCAATGGAGGAAGGGTTCTCCAACAGAAATTGTGTTATTGAAATGCCCTTTAAATTGTAGTAGCTACAGACTTGGTTCATAATTATCAGCTCACGTCTCTTGTGTAGCTGACACAGACTGAATGTGTATGTCCAGATGTCCTATCATTTATCATCTGCGCTTAGTGTCGCAAACTTCAAACAGAGAAAAATACTCCCGCACGAATGTTCTGACAAATGCTGAAATCTGCTCCTTCTCATTCATCTTCTTTTCTTTGTTTATTAATTCCTTTCTGCTTTTATGCTTCACCTCATATTTTGTGTTGAAATTAAGGGTTAGTGTCATTCTACAATTTAATAGGAATATCTTTTAGTACTTGTTGGGGGGTTGAATTAATGTGAGTAAGTGAATATGCAAGCTTAAATTTAGAGAATGTTGTGGAAAAAAAAAACACTGTCTAAAACAAGTTCGACAAAATAAAGACACATCCTCACACATCTGTATTTTCATCCTTTCATCCGTTTTCTAAACTGCTTTTTTATTTTGTGTCACGGTGAACCAATCAATCAATCAATCAACCAACCAGTTTATCAGCTGATCATCCATCCATTCCAGATTAAGATGGCTTCCTGTTTTTGGTTAATTAAAGTATATTACAGTATATATCTTAATTAGTATAGTAAATTATATATTGTATTTACTCGAATAAAAGCATAAGAATACTGTGTATTATTATATATATAATATATATAATATAATACTAATATATATATATATATATATATATATATATATATATATATATATATATATATATATTAGTCTTTTCTTTACACTTTTATATTTTTGTAGAAAAGGTCTCCACATACACACACGCACACACACATGCACATTTCAGTGATTGTAAAATCTGAAATCAGCAATACAAATAACCAGCAATAAATCTTAGTAATGCAGTTGAAATTCCCCAATACAAACTTTCGTTTTACCGCTGAACAAGAAAGTAGTTTAATTAAAACATATTGTGATCATTCTTTGCGTCTGTAAAATGTTTCCAGTGGCGTGACACATTGCCAGAGGCGTCTACCAGCATCCGTTTGTAGGCAAAGCAAACAGGCAAGGACGTATGACCCGGTGTAAGTCGTAATGCTCAACATCAGAGATTTCTGGATTTGTGGTTAAGTGATATTCGCTGCCAGTGGGCAGGATGGAGAGGGACACGCATGGTGTGCCACCTCTTGGAACGCTTTTCATCCATCATGGTGCAATGCAACAGGGAGATGCTCCGTTAATATCGGTCAGGCTCTCTCCCAATGGAGCCTGGCAAGTGCACTTCCTCTGAGTCTGATATTAGCAGCTCTCATAATTTGTCACTGTGATGAGAAGGAGGCTGTGGAACATGGTGGGGATTGATGTTCTGTTCAAGAGCCAGACTGTAGCAAGCTAAGCAAGAACATTGGCTCTGGAATTAGAGGGCTTTCCTATCTGTGGCGTTCCAAAGTTTTCCAAAAAAAGGACCGCTGGATTTCATTTCAATCACGTCTTTAAATCTTTAAAATGACGTGTCGGAGAACTTGCCAAGGGCTCAAGTTGGTTCAAAAAAAGTTTTAGACACAATCCCTAGTTGCCAAAATTAAATTAGATACTCCGTACAAACGTTTTATGTGTTTTTACACAAGCAATGCAGTCTTGCTTATTACACAAGTGTCTTTGAACAGAAATGTGGAAAATCAACTGTAGCCAAGGGAGAAAGCTGCTTCAAAATGTTAGTTTGGGCTTTCTGTCTTCAGCTTAAGCATGACCAGCTCTAACCTCATAATCTGATCCCACTGACTAACACAACATACACACAAACGCAGTCAGAAGACATTTGGAGCAAATCTGCAGAGACTGTTCAAGATGACAACAGAGATGTGAACAAATACTGTGCATAGTCAATTCCAGTAAATAGAGCCAAACTCTAAAGTCCCGAATCAGATTAATATTGTTCTAATATTATTATTCTAATATTGTTCTAATCGGGGTTGGGAACGTTCCTTTAAAAAAGTAATTAGTTACTTTTTGTTGGAAGTAACTAGTAATTTTAACTCTATCAAGGGTCTCAATTTGCACATTGTAGAGCTATGAAACTCACTACACAAGGATTCATCAGAATAACAGTTTCTGGCCCTTGTAGGGTTGTATCTATGTAACTACATACAGTACATGCAGCTACAAAACACACAAATCATTCTCAAGTGACTTAATACGTAGTCTTGTGCGACTTCTTTAGCTTTATTCAAAAGGACTACAGAAAACTTCCGTGAGCTGGGCAAATTATTCCTCTACTGTAGATTTAAAGTGATGGACTTTATCAGGTTGAAGAACGTGTTTTCATTAACAAAGAACCACTTTGACGATAAAAGGCATTGAGACACTGGATACGTTCTTCAAACTTTGAAACACTGAGCCTCGTTGAGCCTTGTTCATAGAACAATTTGAAATTTCTTTAATGGACAAAGTTTATCAAACACTGTGGTTCTTGTGTGTGTAGAATACTGGAGTATCAAGCCATTGCTGTTCAACTCTGTGTAATGTTCTTCTATTGTACAGTAAGTAGTAAAAGTGTATTTATACCATGTGAGCTGTAACTTGACAAAGTGTGAAATGTCCATTATGTCTTACTGCATGCGTATTTTCCCAGGCATTGTATAGAACGACCAATGTCACGCCATAAATTGCGAAACATTTCAATGAAAAGACTTTGGGAAAACAAATCATTACCTCACTTTCTTTCTTTCTTTCTTTCTTTCTTTCTTTCTTTCTTTCTTTCTTTCTTTCTTTCTTTCTTTCTTTCTTTCTTTCTTTCTTTCTTTCTTTCTTTCTTTCTTTTGTGATCTTTCTTTCTTTCTTTTGTGATCTTTCTTTCTTTCTTTCTTTTGTGAACTTTCTTTCTGTCTTTTGTGAACTTTCTTTCTGTCTTTTGTGATCTTTCTTTCTGACTTTTTTTTCTTTCTTTCTGTCTTTTTTTTCTTTCTTTCTGTCTTTCTTTCCTTTCTCTTTCTCTCTATCTTTATCTTTCTGTGCAGGTAACGTACATATTTGTGTGTGCGTGCCTGTAATTGAGAGGTTTTATATTGAGATGCGTACTAGTTTATTCCCAAGAAAGATCCAAAAATGAACTCAGCAGCAGTCTCACCAGGCACCGTAAGAACACATTCAAATGAGACGCCCCGCCACCTAACAACACCTGCTATTTTGTGCACTTCAAGGTATAATTTCTGTGGTGTGGATGACTTTCACTACACACACACACACACACACGCAATCATTTTCAAAAGTTTCTCGACGCAAAAGTAGCACATCATTTCTTAAATGTATGGCAAAAACGGAATAATAAAGCCAGAAACATTAGCATAATTTCTCAAGAAACTGAAAGGGGGTAGTTGTGCACGCTCGGGTAGATCTGAAAAAGCGTTGACCTCGCTTAAGCCAAGGACTCTGGTCCACCTCCTGGAGTAAGATGGATTCAGCAGCCGAGAATGGGCCCTGGATTATCTCTGCCGAGCAGCAGCGGACGAGAAAGAAAGGATACGGGGTTCTCTTGCTTCTTGGGGAGGTTGAAAAATGAGTGAGCAAGATACTATTTCTCCTTTAATTCACAAGGGGTGGCTTGGCTCTGTCCGTGATAAGCCAGCAATGATCAACTTTCTTTTGAGGTCGGACGTGACCGAGTGACCTGCCCCCACCTACACGGAGACTAGTGTGAACACACACTCGGTTATCATTCCTCCAGGCCACCTCTCATCCAGCTCCTGCATCATGGAACCTTAAGCTCTCTGTTTGGAGGCATACAAGTGTGAGATCTGACTTCCTCTCTCGGCTGCACATTTATTTTGGATAAGGAAGTGATGAAGTAGAGTCGCTAAGGAGGATGAAAGCACACGGTCATGCGGTTCGGGCATATGTTCAGCTCTTGATTTATAGAATAGAAGTGCTTGGACATGCTGGGCACTGGACAGAGGTGCTTCTTTTATGATCTTATTGTTATTCTTATCTCTAATTCTATGTTTTTTGCATTGAATAAAAGCTGTAGGAAATTGATAAAAGGGTAGGACTAGGCACGTTATAATAATTACAGCTATTGTGCCTTAATTAAGCATGAGTAAATGATGAATTGATCATTTGTAAATCGTCACTCTTACATTATTAGACATTAAGTTGTTTGTAAATACAACTATAAATGCTTAATTCATGTTTTCTAAGTATCTATTTATTAAACATAATAGTCAGTTAACTTTTTTCCCAAGCTTGTGTACTAGTTATGCCTTGTAATGCAGTTACTCTATTAATTATATTAAAAGGATCAGTTGTCTACAAAATAATACATGACACTGACCAAACCAGACCAGACCATTTTTAAGAACGGAAGATGCGAAATTCACAAATTTGACATAAATAACTTATTAAAAAAAAAAATAAAAAAAAAACAAATATATATATATATATATATATATATATGTTAATCTGAATCAGTAATAGCATTTAATAAATTATTGTTCTACCAAAACACGCATTATTTTTTATGCAATGATGATTAAAAGCACTTTCTTACTAAACTAAGCTTGAACTTATACACTAATAAAGGCGCATGGTCTTTATTGCTGTTTCGACTTTGTCAAATGTAGTTATCTTAAAATCAAACTCATTAAGGGCCAAAGGAACCTGCTTCTGGCGTTTGTTTGTCTTTGTTAATTAACTTTAACACAATCACAAATGCTTATTTAAAGTCCCAATCCACGTTATTTTCTGTTATTTTCTGAGTGTTCAGTCGGATTCAGTTATGTCTTGATTTCTTTTCTATTAAAATTTTTGGCTTTGGGGTTTTTGTCTCATTGCAGTGGCACGTTTCAGTAGGTGTTGACAGAAGCGGGTGAATGAATAAAACACCAGAAGACTTTACTTAACTGACTGAAAAGAATACAAATTAATTTCGACTGTATTTGTTGACCTTGTTGAAGGTCAAAGAGGCTTCAGCTCCACTTCTGGAGATGTGGGAATAAACAGGCTGGTTTCAGTTTTTGCATCTGACTGGATGAACTGAAACGGTTGGAAATGAGTCGACAAATACACACCTGTGTCCCCGAAGAATAAGTGTGTGGCAGCATCACTGTTGCTTAGGAACCTTACATTTTCAAGAAAAGTTTAAAGAATTGGCGAGAAGCACAATGAAATAAAATGTATATGCCATAAAACCTCTAATAGAACGCCATGTTGGTCTAATTTCCAACTCTTCCGTCAGGAGGGTGCGCTATTAGAAGGGGTGTTCTACTAGCGGTGGCGTTCTATTAGAGGTTTTACGGTAAGTTAATATAAGGGGCTTATAAGGGCATAGATTCATTCTTTTAATCTAGATTAATAATCTTCGAATGATTCTAAATCAACCTAGACTAATCTAAATGTACGGCATATCTAATCATATCAATTATACATTTATTTGGCTATTACCACTTAAAAAAACAAGTAATCGAATATTTCATCTCAGAATTGCGAGTTATAAAGTCCGAATTCCGGCCTCAATTTCAAAACTCTGAGTTATAAAATTGTTTCCATTATAAATTCCCATTATATAAAGGCAATATCTCACTAAAAGTGTATTTATCCTCTCAAAATAAAAAGCCATATGTGACAAGTTTAGGATGCGTGGACATCCGCGTTAAAATATCAAAGTGACAATTATCATGCCGTGAAAGGTAATGGCAAATTTTCTGGCAATAAAGCTTTTCTGTTTATGATATTAAAGGTTTTACAGTATGTAATTACACATACTAAAGTAAATAATATTCAAAAAAGTTGGAATAAATTGCGTTTTTAAGCGTGGTTGTCTTTTTTTTGTCACATTGATTTACATCTTTTTCCATAACTGTGAGCTTCAAATAATTTTGCCTTCTACAGTTTTTACCTTCACTTCTTTTAGAATCTGTATCAAGCCTTATTTTTATTTTTTTTTTTACATGCAATGATGTAACTGGTACATGGTCAGACAGCAACTATAACCTCGTCCATCAAACATTAAACACTCCTGCTTGGTTTCTTTTTCTCCACATAACCAACACAAAACTCTGACATCTTGAACTTTAAAGCAGTTTGTACTGTTAAAGTCCTCTTTAAATTTCTTGTTTTGTCTAGGGAAGATTTCAGACACTGGAAAAACAATTTTTTTTTGGTAAATTGTGTCATTTTGATGCAACCAAGACGCCGTTTTCTCTAATCGCTCTGACATTTCACTTCATTTTTGTTGCACGGGATTTTCTCCACTTTGAAGGTCACTTCGAAATTATCTTAAACCATGCAAATTGCACCCATCCCTTTGTCTGCTTTTAATGTCTGAGCAATTGGACCCTTGTGTATTTGCTGTCTGCAGCTTTTGGTCCAGGATAGCTGCACATTACGCTAGTGATTGTCATGGCGGCATGTCTATGTCCACACTTGCCACTTGCCTGGTGCATTGGATCCTGACCCGAGCCAAAACCTCATAAATACAAAGAGGATATTTACACGTGCAAACACTTAATGACCTTAGTTCAGATTTAAAAGCGCTGTTCCACAACCTTGTGGTTTTCCGGATTAAACATTGGGATGTATAACATCAGTTTTGCTCGGCGCAGACAGCCATCATTTCAGTAATGTCATTGACTGGGCCATCTGTGCTTGAATATTTCATTGAAGACAGATGAATTTCTAATCTTAGCTCCAAGCTCAAGCATTTTGTCACAGATCCATTTCCTGTCTGTCTGGCTCTTTCCAAGCTCAAATTCGACGGACGCACAAACACAAAGATCTCTGTGAAAACAATGGGGCAAAAATAAATAAATACATAGTATAACAAATATAGATGTAAAACCCTTACATTTTATATTGTTTCAATTGCATATTATTTTTAAATTATGATTGCATAAATAACACATAAAACAACTGCAAAGCAATTACAAACGGTTGTAATTACACATTACAATACTTCTAACCATTGAAAAGTTTATCATTTGTCACGTTTGATACTAATCATCTGTAAATATAATACATTTCTATCAAAAAATAAGTATTTCTAAAAATTATATACTAAAAATAAAAACAATAATTTCTAATAATAACTTAGGACATAATAACTGAGACTATTGAATGTTGTCACATCCTTGAAAGTCACATGATTTTTTTCAAAAGTATGTATTTTATGTATTTTTATTTTCACATGTTTACTTAAGTACTACTATCAGAATTATTTGTGGTCGGTGAGATCCGTCTTGTGGTCAGTAAAGCATTAGTCTGGGGAAATGCACTGGATATCATTTTGTTAAAAGAATCAAAACTGACCAAATCTGACCTCCAGCTGAGAAGACGCTTATTTTGATCTGAAATCTGTCTGTGGAGCCCAGCAAGATTACCAGGGTCTTTGAAAGATAAAAAGCTGCACATCTCAAAGATCCTCCATGATCCTTAACAGTATGGCACGGGTTCTCGTCTGCTTGACCTTGACTTTTTTTTTCCACTCTAAACCCATTTTCAAGAATTTAGTTCAAAACCAAAAGTGACCGCAACATTGCCAGCGTCTGAAATTGCTTCAAATGATTCACATCGACCGGCTTCTACAAACCGATGTCCCGAGACCCCAGTAGAGTAAAATAAAAATGAATACGGTAAAATCCTGAGAACCTCTGGTGTAATAGACCAAGCTCCAGTCATTGTTCATTCCAAACAAACTACTTAATTTGAAATGAATGCTAGAATTTTCTGGACTTTATGCGTTATGCATCATGGCTGATGCTGATTGGCTCCTGCTCTGCACAGCCTCTTAAAACAATAAACATGGAAGACTACACACTCATAGAGAGGGACACAGAGGCTCTGTGATAGGCTGTCCAGCCCAGAAGGGGTGTGTCTACCTTCAAGTTCAGTCAGTCAGTCATCTTCTACCGCTTCATCCTTTACAGGGTCGCGGGGAGCTGGCAGTAAATAATAATGTAAATAAGAAAATAACAACAAAGAACAAACATAATAACATAAATTATATATATAAAGAAAATAATAACATTATTTGTTTGCTTGCTTGCTTGTTTATTTAGATAATATTAATGTAAGTTAATTTTTATTATTGATTAATAATTAATTAAATTAAAATAATTTAATTAATTTAAATAAATACTCAAGCAAATATGTCTGAGTAACTACTTTTAGTCCTTTACATATTAAGCAGTTCTCTGTAAAGGTACCTTCCCTGCTTCAAAAAAAAGGAAGGTACGAAAACAACAAGAACTAAAGTGGCAGTTGTGGACGTGCTGTCAGGAAACCGGATTTGGCTTTTTGGGAACACTAAAAGCTCACCAGACATCACCAGCTCCCGCGGTTATAACTGCCTGCACAAGTGCTAGATGGTTCCGTCTCCACCTCTTTGAATCAAATTAAACTGAGCAAATGAACCACGTTAATGAGGTAATTGTGTAGAAAAAAGCATCCAGATTATTCAGTACCCTTGAATGCATGGGAAAAGGTCACTATACCCTGTACACATTTATAGAAATATAATGTCACGTACAGATTTCGTTGGTTCCCAAGCAGGGTCATTGAATATTGAGGCAGATCCAATAACGAATCCGGATTATTTTTTTAAACGGAAAATACAAATACATACATTTATATTGTGATCATAAAGAGGCATTTTATATATAAAACATTCACACAGCTACACTAAACTATATGTTAAACTTAAATATACCACACCTAAACTCTTTTAAATGTATTGACCTATTAATCATCATTTTAAATCCCTGATTGTAGTAAATAATTTGATTAATAAAATACAAGAAAACAAATTATTTCAAATTAATTACAAATTAAGCATAACCTTGGGAATGTTTTTCTTTCATATGCTTCAACAAATACAAAAAATTACCTTGTATTTAAAAAAGAATATTAGGATACAAGGTGAATAATTTTGATTGGAACAGTGGCTGTGATTTAGCATAGTGGTAAAAATCGAGGTTTTACTTGCTTTCAACTTACTGTGTAAAATAAAGCAAGATTAGCGAAGTGTACTGTTTACATGACTGTGAGACTGAAAGTCAGTGTCAGTCAATCTGATATATTAACATGAGATTTGCCTTATAAGAGTTGTTTAATTATTGTAGATTAATTTTTAATTGCGATTAAATTAATTTGATTAATTGTAGCATTATAGCCCGTAGTGTTTTACATTCTCAACAGTGATTAAACGCAACAACACAAAGTTGAATTAACTTTTCTTGATAAAAACTCGATTTAAATTACGCAGGTTCATATTTTGTGACGCTGCATTGCTTACTACTCCAAAATGTTTTCATTCATTTTAATCTCAAATTGTGTGTGTGTATATGCTTCGGTGTTTTTGTGTGTACACATATACTTTATTCATATAATTATAATCACATTTTGTCAGTACAAGGTCAAGGGCTCATACGCTCTGGCAAACCAATACGGACGTTTAAATTTACTCTTATCTTCTCTGTTAAGTTTCTAATGTGGAAGTCACATTCCGAGAATCAAAACTCATGAACAGGACTTTAATTCTATCCCATTTCGGAGTAAAAAAGAAAGGTTTCTGTTTGCCAATCAAGCTCAACACATTTCCCCCCAAGGCTCTCTGTCTATACACTTTCTGTCTGAATGCCTTCACACAGACAGACAAATGTTTACCCAGTTTTGTGTGCTTAAAAGAGCTGCAGACGAACTGGAGGTGAAAATAACTTAAGCAAAGGCAAATATTAAATAGAAAGCCGAGGTTGTGAGATCTCTGTTGTCACCTGTCAGTAAGTGTTGAGAAAAGAAAATGTCTGAATGTTGCTTTGAACTTGACAGAGGGGAAAATAGCTGCACTGTGTATGAAAATCTCGAATAATATCTCATGACTCCGCTATTCCCTATAGGTCATATTAGCAGCGCCATTAAACGTCTTTACTTTGACATATGAACATGTACAATAACAGCACAATGCACAGTACATTCTTCCTACGCTCTGAAAAGACAGGGGGTGTTTGCATAAACTTTACTGCCACTAGAACATTTTTGTCTGTAAATGCATGTGTGTGTGGGTGTGTGTGTTTACATATGTACAAACACAAATACATGCCTACAAACATACATATATTCCTGACTCAATTTGTAAAGTGTCCTTTAAACAAAAGGTTAACAAAGGTCACATGTTTGGTTTTCCTTAAAAGCATGACATTGTGTAAAAGCTAATTTCTTTCAGATAAAAGTTTCTGAGCATATGGATTTTGACCCAAATGAGCATTTCTCCAATACCGCAGTCTAGCTTAGTACTTAATTCTTACTGACCACTTGACCATCTCTGTCCAAGTAGCTCCGTCCTTGACCATCACTTGCCTAAGTGACAATGAAAATGGGTGAACATTTTATGAATTCCAGCATTTATCACTGAACTATTTTCAGAATAAACACAATGCACACATTCATTGAGCACATCAACACCCCGCCAGAGATGTGTAGGCCATTTGGATTCATTTGGGCCATTCAGATGTTGATTGGATCGAATGTTCCACGTCCGAAAGACATTAGTGAAGACTACTGTATAATTCTTTATCACTAGTGACACTGCTGGTCAGTGTCAGACGGTCCAGGTTGTCTTGACTCATCATTGCTGGATCTTTCGATTTAGTTGCAGAATATAAATCTATTGAAGTCTGTTTTACTCTCTTCTAGAAAATCTTGCTATAACATTGGCTTCAGGCTGGCGAATCAACTACGGTTTGAAGTGCTGATTGTTTGGATAAAATTGTGCAACAATTTGGTTCAAATTGTGAGAAAAACGATTGTCAATGAAAATCCAGAGTCAGTCCTGGACAATAGCACATTGAGAATATTATTAACCAAAGACTAATCCAAGTCTTCTGATTCCACATTGGAATTCTCTGGCAGGACCAACGTTAGCCCAACCACTAACCTAACCCTAACAGTATGCTTTTGTGCGTCAAAATAATGAATTGGCACAGACATTGCCCAAAAAAAAAGTTGTAGAGAAGACGTTCAGAACAGAGGGCGAAGAGAGAGACCTTCGCTCACACATGCGCAGTATCGTAATACGACAAGCCGAAGTAATGAAAGTCGAAACGCACAAAACTTCATTTTATTATTTATTTATGAAAATGTTCATTATTTATAATACTGTAGTTAGTTAATAATTATATTAATTAATACTAATAGTTGGTGGTCTTAGAACTGTTCCAAGTCCCACTTAACAACCCCACTTAGAATTAATTTTATTTCTTTGGGTTTTTTTAAATATTAATTAATATTTTTAAATTCTCAACATTTGTATTAAAGATGAATGTATTTATGTATCTATCATGGTGGCGATATAGATATTCAAATACCAGAATCATTTGTACGTATGAATGTACAGTAAATGTGTAATAATTTAAAATGTTTTTTGCCTTGCCACACTAAAAATCCTCAAGTAAATGCCAAGCCCAGTGATCATTGAACCTCACTGTACTTTAACACTAAACAGATTGTATTAATTACTTGCAGACCACCCGTGTGACCCCTAATATGTAAAGTATCTCTGTTTACATCTGGCAGGTGAGCGCTAGAAGAAGAAAATTACAAGAAGTGGGGGAAAAACTATAGACGTGATGTGTTACTTGCATAAATACCCAGGACACAGGCCATTCATCAGGCCCGTATGCAGAGTACGCTCCTGCCCTAGATAAGTATGAATGCAGACGGATGAAATATGTCCTCTTTTGGGAAATGGGAACCAGCAAACGGAGGGAGGAAGGTTGTGGAAAGACCCGGGGCGGATTAGTCATTGTCAGCTCAAAACACCTGGGCAATTCCTTGATGGCTTCAGTGCTGAGGAAAGTGAAATCTCCGGGCAAAAAATGAGTGTGCAATCAGACAAAATCAATGACTGCACTATTATTATCTGCGTATTATTAGGATATCATTCCACCTTTCCATTTCTGGGTCAGGGAGCTGGAGCCAAACCCTGCAACTCTGGGTCTGAAGGCGGGGCTCTGGTTGGTGGCCAATCACAGAGAAGGACACACATTCACACCTATTGTCTATTAATCCAGATTCAATTCTCTTGGACACATGATTTGGACTGTGGGAGGAAAACCCAGAGCAAACCCATGGGGCGAACCATAAGATCAGGCAAATTCTACACGAAAAGACCCCGACTATAGTTTCTGAGACTGGCTCCAGCTCCCCTTGGCCCAGAAATGGAAATAACGGTAGAAATTTGATAAATAACCTATACTATATTTTTTCATACACTAGTAATGTATGTTGTCTTTAATATATTTGCATTGACATTTTTTTAACATATATTTTTTTTCCATAATTGTTGTATTTATATCATATTTATTTGCTAATTCTTAGTAAATGTTTTTGTTTATTTTAATTTATTTTAGTTTTTAAGATTGTTTTTAAAAAATGTTTTGTTGGTCTGATCTGTCTAAAAAATTAAAACCTAACAAAAAATCCAGTAACACAGTAGAAATTAGCACAGCCAGAAAACCAAGCTTTGTTTCCTTCCTCCTCGTTCAGTTTTAGCTCTCATTCATTTACCCACTTTTTTTTTTACTCGTCAAGCCACACTATTCATCTACAAAATCTGTATGTCTGCGTTTCTCCGGCTCGATTGAAAATGCCATAAAACAAACCCGGGAAGAGACGTTTATTCTTTGTTGTTTATTTCGAAACTCTTATTTCATCAGTGAAACACTGCGGCATGTGTTTGTCAGAGAAATAAAACCTCACAAGAAATCAGCCACAACACTCCATTCTGCTAAACAAGCTGTCCCAGATAGAAGATGATGGAGTTTGTGGATGCCTGTGGTTGTTGTGCGAGAGACTACGAGTAGAATGGAGAAAGTAAACTCGACTGGGGTGTATTATTCATTAGCAAGCAATTGTAGACTTTTCAAAGTTCTTGGGAGAATGTGTCAGTGTCATCACGGGTCCCCTGTCATTTGCTTTTCCACTCCACGTGCTGCAGGAGGGACGATAAAACCCTTTCTGAGCACAAAATAAGTGGTGCTGGATCAGTCAGTGAAGTAATGAGCGAAGGGTCATTTTAACACTTTCTCTTCTGGCTTCTCAGCTCGCTGGGCTTTCACATCCTCCCTAGCAACGCTCTACATCTCCTCCGAGTGTTTACTGCGAATGTGAAGACACGTTTACCCTGAAGGGTTTAGAAGGTAAACATCCGCTCCGAGCCAATGAGTAGGTTTTCTTGTCCACTTTCCTATTGCTAAATTATTTGCGGTGGTGAAAATTATTTTTGTTACTGTTGAATTAGGTTTTTGCTTTGTGTCAGACTACAGGAAGTGGTTTTATGTTGATTTGAGTTCAGTGGTCTTAGGCAGATTGCCTGATCGCACTGGAAAAAAGTATAGCTGGGATTTTTATCTTTTTTTTTTTAATGGTTTTTATGGCTTTTTGTTTCCTTTCACAGTGATGTTTTTCGATAACCGAGGCAAACTCACTGACACAAGCCTGAAGTAATTATTGAGTATTAAATTGAATGCCCTTGAATGTCCCACAGTGCTTTGTGTCTTTTGTTAGAAGGGGACTTTTATATTGCCTCTTGACCAAGTCGTTTTTGTAAACAAAGAACAGCTCTCAATTAACTCACCTGGTTAAATGAAGACAAATAAACAAACAAACAACTAAAAATAAATGTCCTCCCACAGTGGCAAAGTTTAGAGTGCTCTAAATTTAACCCTTTTAAACAGTGAAGTGTTTATGCACAAGGCAGAGTGAACACACACACACACACACACACACACACACACACACACACACACACACACACACACAATGTTTGCTAAAAATTGGCTAAAATTGCAATTAAAGTAGGTATCAAAGCAAAATGTATTTGTATTATGCCTCTTCCATCCTCTTATCAGCTTTATTTTATTGATAAAGCATTTATAAACAACTGGAGTTGGCCAGAGTTTACTTCTCAAAATAACTGGTTTGAGCTCAAGCTCCAGTCAAAATTTGGCTGAGCACTGAGAGAATGTAATACAAAATGATAATTGTTATTAACCTTTGCTTTAAAAAGGTTTTTTAAAAGGTCACCTTTGTCTTCAAAAACTCTTAAAACTTCTAAAGTCATAATGGAAATCTTGTGTAACTTTAGCTTTTCCATCTTGCGGATTTGCCAATTCGAACATTAATAATGGTGCATGCCATGTATCCGGTTAATATGCATCTCGTGTGATGCATTAATGCACATTTTGTATCTATAAGCCATAAACTGAGCTCTTCAATGTAAAAAATAAATAAACAAATACCAGATTTAATAAAAACTTGTCACCACCCCATATGTTGAAGTTTGTCTCCTTGTCTCCAGAAGTCACTAGTCAGTTCTTGCGTTTCCGTTCTTCACCAGGTATATACTAAAGTAAAGTGAAAAGTTCACTGTATTTACGTTGTGGTTTTTTTTTTTTTAAAGTTGTCTGGTTCTCATTTTTTTTTAGATCTATACGTGAAAAGTCCGACCTTGTTTCTTCTTCTGTTTAAATAGTTTTGGTGGCTTGCTTACTTATGTGGATATTTTGCTTGATATTACAATAGTTTTTTTTTTTTTTTGTTGACTTTGTATTATTATTATTTATATTGTATTATCCACTTTATGAGACGAACCTTTGTTCCGTTTTTAACATTTTTTTTATTTAGTTACTTTTTTTTTGTAGTACGATTTTACCTAAATATGATTTTTTGTAATTCATATTTCAATTAAATCGAATATTAAATATTGTCAACTTTCAGCATTTTTGCCCTTAAGAGTCAATTCTAATGTGTATTTAAAAAAAGTTCTACGGTGAACTTTTACAGAATTGCCTTAATTCCCTCCGGCTTCTACCTTTGGTCGCCACAGTAACGGTAGTTACTCCTTAATGTGAGGAATAATCCAAAGCGTGAAGAGCAGTTCCACTGTTTTGTTCTCAGATGAGCCGCCACCTTTTCTTTGTAGCCGTATTGAACTTCTATAATCTGTAGATGACAGATGTATTGACACGGGTCCACTTGAGTCGCAGCGAAGAATGTGAGAAGAGCCGAGCATTGATTTGGGAGATTGAGCGAAGATTGATGCTGTTGGCAGTGATTCAGTGAAATCTTTAAATAACAGAAACCAAGACGGTAAAACTGTTTGTGAACGCTTTTTGAATTCGCTTTTTATTCCAGGGTCGATTTGTAGACTACAGTTAGTGAGGCTTGAAAGCCATGCGTTTACCACCGTGTGGATGGTCAAGTAGTTCGAAATGTCTTAGAAATCAGATAGCATCAGAAATGTAGCATTGTTGAGTAGGCAAATTCAAAATGGAGACCTAAAATGCTGCTATCACATAAGAGTTGTGTCAGCCATCCATCCATCCATCCATCCTTCTTTCTCTTATTATCTATCTATCTATCTATGTATGTCTGTCTCCATTTATCCATCCATTCATCCACACATTCATCCTTTCTTCACTTATTATATGTCCGTCTGTCCGTGCATCAGTCCGTCAGTCCGTCCTTCTCTCTTTATCTATCTGTCCGCCCGTTCGTCCTTTTTCCCTTCTCGGTCCGTCCATCATCCATCTGTCTCTATTCATTCATTCCTCCATCCTTCTCTTATCTATACATGGCTGTTTGTCATCATTCATGCATTCCTCCATCCTTCTCTATGTATCTATATGTGTCTTCATCCATCCATTCATCATACATACCTTCATCCATCCATACACCTGTCCACTCATCCATTCATCTCTCTTTCTTTCTTTATTTATCTATCTATACTGTATGTCTGTCTGTCTCCATTCAACCATGCCTCCATCTTTCTCTTATCTATCTATGTCTGTCTCCATTTATCCATTCCTCAATCGTTCTCTTATCTATCTATATGTCTGTCTCCATCCATCCATCCACAATCATAGTAACTCTGGTCCTGCAGGAGACCCTGATTTGGTGGCCAGCGAATCACAGAGCAACACAAGACCCACATTCACACTCTCAGTCCACTAGCAAATCAATTTAGTCCTTTTAAAATATTTTCTTTCAATCTTTGGCATATTTTTGATTTGTGAAAATGCCCTGACCGGCCTGGAACTGACTCAAGTAGTTGGGGAGCACTACTCACTCGCCACAGTGCCATTTTGATTATTGAGCTAGCTCATTATGTTTATTCATGCTCTTGATGCTAAGCTAACAGCCTTGAGATTGTCAGCGCGCTGTCACGCTCGTCTATGTCGCCGCTGCCAATGGAGTAAGAACGCGTTTTAATTGTTGTTCAGAGAGAGTGGGAACTTGATGACCTGAAAGTATTTACACCCCATTCCAATCAAACCCAGACAATGCAAGTGAGTGTCACCGCGAGTGTGTGAATGGCGTTTATTAACCGCGAATGACAGCTCGAAGAACAAACAATGGCGACATCATTTTCCTGTCCTCGTACCAGCCCTCCGCTCTAATGTGCATTGCCGCCATCACAAATCGGATACACGGAAAAGCCCAGCCGGTGTCAGAGAGCGAAGGGAGAGTGACACTAAATGATTTTCAAGCTGACAGTCTCAGTGCCACAGCTTTGACAGTTTTGGTCTCACTTGTGAGGTCTCTGTTGTTGAGAATAATTGAAAGTATAACTTCAGTTTTCAGAGCAGTCAGAACTGACAGAAGGAGAAGGACAGGAGTGAAGGGAAGTGAGCGATGTGTTATTGTCTAGATCTTGTTTTCTTCTGCTTTCATTGTGGGAAAATAATGATGTGGTCTTGCCGTAGCTTGCAAAAACCCAGAATCAACCCTGTTGGAATAAAAGACGACTTCAAAGCTTCCAGTCTGTCAGAGGAACAAAGTAAAACAAATAGATCAACTTTTCACCTGAGGCTTCTCTGCGGTGTTTTGGTTGTCGTACTGGATTTTGTTGTAGTTGCGAGCTGGTAATCTCAGCTTGGATCTAAGCGGTTGGAAGGTTTGATCCTGGGGTTGCTTAGAGGCGTGAGTGAATGTGATCCTGGAGGGACAAGGAGGTTTGTCTCCGGCTTACCCTGCTACACGGGAAGACTTGTAGAAATGTGGTTTAAGGTCTTCAGGAGACAACAAAAAGTTCTTTAAATCTTTTAAATACAATATATGTGCGGTGTACTCAAAGAGCTGCGGTATTGCCTGTTAATACCTTGTTCTGTCATTATAGAATCTTTCATTTGCTACGTCACGTCTAACCAGAGGTGTAAAGAGTAACTGAAAACAATACTTGAGTAAAAGTACGGATACCTTACTGTAAAAGTTACAAGGAACCAATTCCAAGAAGACTTGAGTAAAAGTCGTAAAGTATCCCATTTTAAAATTACTTTATTAAAATGTATTAAAAAACTTTAAAAAGAGTTGTATTAATACTGAATTTCGTCTCAAAAACACTTAGACATGCGATAAACAAGAAACTCCTACAATTAGTTTGTTTTCCTAATAATTAAATTATATTTAACGCCAAAATGTTTCAAAATGGATGAAAGAGAGAACAAGACGGTCTCAGTCAAACTCAAATGTGTAAAAAATGTTTAAGTTCACATGATTTGGCTAGATTTAGCTCATAAATATTCAGTACCTTCAGCACCCTGCAGATGGTGAAATCGCTCTCATCAGAAATTAACCTTGGTAGAAAAAGATGCCAACTTGTCGCACACAGTCACAATGTAACGAGTAACGGTAAGTGTCTATTCAAATGTAGTGGGGTAAAGGGTACAGATACTCAATCAAAAATGTAGTCAAGTAGAGAGTAAAAGTTGCTTACATTTTTCATGCTCTGTATAAATACAAAGTAGCAAAAAATACATAAGTACAGTAGTCCATTCATTCAAGTACTTTACACCACACATTTTACTTGCCTTCTTTATGGGAATTTTGTTGGAATTTTCTTACATCTTTTCCCTGATCAAAGCCGCTGCCAGAAGGCCTACACACTCTTGATATATGGACACAGACATATAGACTTTCTTATAATGACACTTAATCCCAATTTTGGGCATTATTGTTTAGTCGTTGATTTAGTTATAATAAATATTGCTTATGTTTAATTGTTTAATCGGTTTAATTAATAGTTAATTTAATTATTATTTTAAAATATGATTTGGATTATACCATATCACATTCATTATGATTTAATGGAGGTCAAAATCAAATCGACCCAACAGCAGAATCATAGGAAGCGGTAAAGGAAATGGACTATCAGAATGGATCTGTGTAAGAATGTTTTATCAAAGTAGAGAAAAAGGAGAGAAGTGTGTAATTCTAAAGATTTGTGATAATTTGGTGCGAGTCGACACAGAGAGGATGTGTGAATACTGGATTATTTTAAGGACAGATCCAAAAGCAGATAGATGGATATATGGGTAAACATGAATATAATAAAAGAAAAAAATATGGTGCTGGTTCTAAATATCATACGCTCATATCATACGTTTAAAAATTCCCAAGCTTTTTAGCTTTTAAGCAAGGAATTCTGCTTAAATCTGCCTGGTTCATGGTCAGTCAGACCTTGAGTCCACACACAATCCCCGACTAATTTACACGACTATGCGAATATACAAAGTCATCAAAATAACATTTATCAAATCCGAGCAGGAAGGCGATTGTGTGCTGATGTTTGCGGCAGCAGAAGAGAGAGGGCATCATCTCAAAGTCGCCAAGCACTTGAGGGGTTTGAAGGAAACAGCCAATTGAAAGTCTCCGATTTCCACCAGGACTCGTGCGCTTTCCCCCCCTCACCCACACAAAGATAACAGGCCACGGCTCTTTGTTTACACTTCTGATCCCTGATTAATTAGTAAAATTAGACGATATTCATATTTGGGCGCTGTATGCTATATATTCATGAAGGGCGCCCGACTGTGACTTTAACTCGGAGGTGCCGTGGGGCTTCAAGGCATTTATTGGTGTAAACCCTGTCGAGTTCATTAACATCCACACAAGTAAGCAATTATTAACCTGAAAATCTGTGCCATGCTTCCCTTGAGCCTCCAAACTGTCTTGCCTGCTGATGCCTTTGTCATTAATTTATTACATATTTGCAACTTTCTTTGTTCGGTAATGGTGTTGTAGGCAGAAGGTCATTCGACTGCTGGTGGTTTATTCAATTATTGCCGTTAGCCATTATATAATGTATGTTAATTACTATGCATTAATTAAAACGTTGGAAATGTGAGTAAGGGTTGCTCAATGCCGGTCGAGCTTGTAAGATGCTGAGATGAGTGTGAGCCGTGGTGTGATACACTGGCCTATACTTTTCTAATGATCCTGAAGTTGGCAGGATGTGCTTGTTTTTATCTTTTACTTGCATATATTACCATAGGAAAACTCTTTGGAAGTTGCATATTCATCCCGGCTCTATTTCCTGTCAAGTTCTGTCGAGAATGTGGCTACACGTCCTCCACTTTTTTGTTCTGCAGCGTGGTTGGGCTGTTGAAGAAAAGCAAATTCAGCTTTTTTCCATTAAGTTCTTGTGTTGCCAAATATTTAGTCAGTGCGCTCTTGGTACTTTGTTTCAGTAGTGCACATCTTCACCTTGGAAAGTTCACCGCATAATAATTTGGCATAGAATTTGTCTGTACATTTGTTATTCAGAGACTCCAGAAGTTGATAGTTATTCTGTTATTAGCATACAGTCATAACTTTGTCTTCCACATCGACTGAAAACCCATTTGTGTACTGTACTTAAAGAATGGTTTGTGAATGTGGAAATAAAAAAAAGCTGTCAGCGGTTCGCAAGCCATATGTTGGGAACACTGCATTTATATGGTTAAAAAATGACTTTTTGAAGGGAAGAATTTCCAGTCAAACAATAAAATTTAAAACGCCAAGATCGCACCGAATAGATAATTTTCCCATTTTTATTCCTGAAAACTCCAGCTAGAAGGGAAACGGCAACCATTTGGTGGAACTGCATGTGCCACACTGATGCTCATCAGCACAGCGACTGGTTGGACAATATCTGATATCGGGAAATGGACCAGCAATGGGGGGTGGGGTTAAAAGATTCAGGGCCAGTCACTTCCTCTCAATGTGTGTGCGTGAAGTTATAAGTTACAATTTATTCCATTCATGTCATTATGACAAGATAAAAGTCCTCTGCATCAACCTGGCATCAAATAATAAATCAAATAGAAAATCATTTCCATATCCAATTAGCAAGAGTGAATTATCATTCAATTAGTTCTGACTCCAACACAGACTTTAACTCAATTTAATTAAATAACATAAGGTACGTGCGGGTTTATCCGTTATCAATTAAAAACCAAACAAACGCATGTTAAACACATTAATGTCGTTTAACATGTTAACCTTCGTTATATTAAAACGAAGAAAATCAAACCTCTTTATAATTGCTTCAATTAATCTGCCATGTTGTTCAGAACTATAAATCACAGAGAAAATAACAAGTGCGTTTATACCTCATCCTCATTGTGTAGGAAATTGGCTCATGTGGGGTTTTTATTCTGTTTTATCACTGTAATTCTGTGTTTGACCCTTGCAGCGAAAGATGCGAGAGCCCTGGTGTTTTAGCTAAGCACATATGCTGCCTGCTGTCATAGAGCAAATATTTATCCAGCTTGATGGCTTTTAAAATATTTATGTTCACACTATAGAGCATTACACCACTGTAAACGACCTTCTAATGGAAATATTAATCACAGTGAATGACTACAGCCAATGTACAAGCCCCCTTTACGCCCTATAGTAGCAAACGGCGCTTTCTAGAAAGGTGAAACTGATCCCAATCGCTGTAATGAGCCTGGAAAGACATTTCTCCCTGATTTTAATGCTGCCGATTCATGAATTTCATACAAAGCAGAAGGTTTACTCACTCACATTGAACTAACCAGCACACACACACACACACACACACACACACACACACCATCAGGTTGCATCAGAAGATTCAGCACAGTTTTATGGTTTTTTTTGAGCTGCATTTCTCATAACATTTTCAGTACTTGAGAAGTACACACACACCACACCCACACACACACACACACACCAAACACACACACACACACACACACACCCACACCCACACCCACACCCACACCCACACCACACACACTATAATCTAATGTAATTATGTATTAAACATTAACTATTTAAATTAAACACTGTAATGTTTAAAGGTCGGACAATCATATATTGTACGTACACGGTACTTACTGTACAACATAAAAGCGGTATTTAAATTCCATTTATATAATTAATTTAAATCAATTAGCGGTACGTTTTTATGTATTTGTCTTTCTTTTTGCCAAATACTTACACAAAATGAGTTGCTGGTGAATTTCAGGCAGGCAGACTCTCTTTCGGTTTTTAAATCTCTTTTGGAAACACACAATTTTTTCTTGCCGTTATAAACCGGTGTGAGTTGTTGGCTTTTACTGTTTTTACTATTTTTATTGTTTTACTTTAGTTTCATATCTTATGGTTTTTAAAAGCTTGACTGTTTATTGTTTGTGTAAAGCACTTTGGGCGAATGCGTGCTGATTATAAGGTGCTTCATAAATAAAGTTGAAGTTGAATAAATATAGCACTTGACCAAAACACAAAAGAATATCATGGTTCAATTGCTAAATAGTATATATATATATATATATATATATATATATATATATATATATATAAAAACTTAAATCGTATTATAACCAAATCTATCTCCTGTTGACTAATACTAAAACGGCTAATACTAGTCTAATAAACAAAATGCCATGAAATATGTACCAATATTTACAGTACCTTATTATACTAATCAACCAGAGAATACTTTTTTTGTAGTTTACTTTAAACAACCATCCTTGCATGTTTCTTTTTTCAACTACTTAATTTGTTTTATCGTCTGTGATGCAGTTTTATCATTTTTTTCGAGCTAAATGATGCGCCAAAGAAGATTCCTTGGAGACGTTGATATGAAAGATGTCAATCACCGAAAGAGACACAAATCCATGATCAGAGGAAAACTCAACGTTTATTTCTGCTAATGCGTTTCTGCTGCGCAATATTGACTCTTCAGCATCACTAAGGCATTATGCAGTGAAAACAACATTACGTGGCTTTCCACTGTATGTAATGTACAACACACTGAGCACATCAGGCCTTAATGGCAGAAGTTTTATTTCCTCTGCACTTTTGTGTCGCGCAGCTGAACATTTCCTGTCTTTGAAGTGGCAGCTTATGGGGAAAAGTGGTGGCAGTGAATGAAAGCCCTGCAGAAACCTTCAGAAGAAACTCTGCAGACATGTAATGCAAGTGTTGTTTGCTTTCGTAGTGACATTTGTCAGCCTGTCTGTGACGTCCCACATTTCATACTTGAAAGGGCATTCTTTTTTTTTTTTTTTTTTTTTTTGTTCAAAAGATGTCACAAGTTTTTAGAAACTCTGAAAATCAGATTCAAGTTTCTGTGAAAGTCAATCAGAAAATGCTGCTTTGACGTGAAATATACGGAGCAAAGTCAATGTCATAGTAATTGTGAGCAATATTTAATGCTATTTTATATAAATATAATATTTGTTTTATTTAAGTTCTATATTCATTTATAAATGAAGATTATTATTTATATAGATAATTAATAAGATACTATATATATTCACAATTTTTTTTGGTTTGCTTGTGTTCCAAGTTGCGTTTAAAGGTGAATAATAAAGTTATTTGAATTTCCAAAGCCAGTGATTGATCAAAATAAACATTCAACATTTTCTTCAGGATTTCTCTTTAGGAAAAGAAAATGAAAAATAAACAAACCCCAAGAACATTAACAAAAATGTAGAAAGCTAAAGTATTAGATAATTTCTTTCAATTTCAATTCACTTTTTAAAAATTATGTTAAAATAGAAAAGATAGCAAAACAATAGAAAAGAAATAAAAATGACCATTCATTTATATTTGTAACCAAAAATACAGTAAAACTAGGTGTTTTTTTTTTTACTTTTTGACTTTTTGACTGATTTTGTAAAAAATCTAATTAGTCTAATTCACATTTGTATGATTTAAAATGATGATTTGCTGATTTTAATAGCCCAAACCAACTGTCCTTCCTTCCGTCAGGGACGTTTCAGAGTGTTCAGTGTTGAGGAGTTTTTCCTATATCTTGCTTTTTACAGTAGTGTGTTATGCTAATAGATATCCCTCCTGTGGCCATTTTCCCTGATAAAAGAAGCTGACTGATTTTTCTATCACTTACTGCAGTGTCACTGCTTAAACATGATCCATTTTTACTGTTTGACACATAAAATCCCCAGAGCCGAACTGTGAGCAGAAGATAGGGAAGGTGTCCTGACGCTTGCACTTCCATGGGAACATGTGCTTAATATACAAGGCACTTCACTGTTTAGCCGGTAATGAAGGAGGTTGAAATGGACTTTTTCAAAGTGTGATTGGCTGAATCTGCTTGGATTAGGTAGATGTGGAATTTGATCCCGTGGACGGCTGTGTCGGATTTTGCCGATGAGGAAGTGATGGAGCAATTATGTGTGTGATGAATTTGGAGTTTAATTGTAATAGCTGTTAACCTAAAATATCAGTCAAAATTTGATATAACAGTAAATGTATGGTGATTTTTATCCATCCCAGTTTTTCCATTTCTGGGTCACAGGGAGTTGGAGCCAATCCCAGCAACTCTGGGCCAGTAGGCTGGACACAACCTAGATGGGTTAATCGATGTATAAATGCAAATATTTTTTAAATGACTACTTACACTACATAATATGGATAAGTTGTGTTACTCTGTTCTTTTATTCATAAAATTGTTTTATAAATTTAAGACAGTTATGTCTAACCTGCTGCCCACGGGCCAGATATGACCCCTGAGGGAGCTACTGTAGATGGGGCTTTTTTATTTCTATGCTCACATAGTTGTTTTACTGTATGTTTATGAGGAGATTCTGACTGTATGCTAAAATTAGAAAAAAAAATTTTTTTTTAATTGGAATCAACCTTCGACAACCTTGGAAAGGTCCAGATCCTCTGAAGGACAAATCTGGAGAAAGCCGATATTAATATTCTATCAATGCTACATCTTACAATATCTTTATTTTGGCTGCTTTTTATCCAAGTGCAGTGCTTGTCTTGCCACCATTGTTGTTTCAAGGAGGCAAGAAATATGCTCACTGAAAATAGTCCAACAAAACGAACAAGGGATGCGCGGAAGAGCAATAGATACAAGTAATGAGGGAAGAAGGGAAAGAATGAGATATCGAATAGAAAGAGACAGGCTGAGAGGAAAGGAAGAGCACAGATGCTATCAGGCCTGTAAGCAGGATAAGGTTTCGCTGAGACAGTGAAGTGGAGGACAGGACCTCGTGAGTAATTGAAAATCAGACAGACAGGATATGGTGGTTACCCTGGAGATAGATTCCTCTAAACAGGGCAACAGGGAGAAAACTGTTTTTTTCCAGTCTTTTCTCTGGAATCCATCAGGTATTGATGTAAAAAGCTTTTCTCAGCATTGTCAAAAATTTGTTTTGTTGTTCATAGATTGACGGTTTTTTTTTTTTCAGTATTTCCAATTGAATAAAATCTTTAATTCAAGCATAAAATACCTATTTTATTTTTTTTTTATACATCATCTGTTCTAAGCCAGTGCTCTCCAACTCCAGAGGTCAATTGATGGTGGCCACACAAAACACATACATATCTTTATTTATCCATTTTGTTTATTTTCTGATTTTGAATGTTGAATTAGTTCTGAAATAATTGTATGAACTACATTTTTTTTTTTGTATAATTTTTTAAAAATTCTAAAACTCTTTATTTCTCTGGTACATCATTTGTGCTGCTCTCAGCGATAACATCTTGGCTCTAAATTAAAACCACCAAAATTGAGTTTGTCACTACTGTATATCCTTTAGGGACTGTGTTGAATTTGCTCTACTTGAAATTGTCTACTACAATCTAGTGAAGTTGGCTACTACACACGCAGTGAATACACAAATACCCAAAGTAGTGGTAATGTTTGAGGTCAGTGTATTTCTCATGGACACTCCATGTAAAACTACCAGCCGGTAGCACAAAACTTACAAAATTGCCAAAAAAAAAATGTCTTTGGAAAATCTTTGTGCGGAGTAGAGGAGCCAGTGACTAGACGAAAGACGACTTGACAGGAAAGGTAATCTGCATTTAACCAGAATACCAGAAATCCTGCTTGAAATATGGATTTATTGTGACAGATTGTTCTCACACCTCAAGTCCACTTTGCATAATATGAGGCGACTGGCTTGAGGACGCTGCTAATAAAGTTATAAACCTGGTGGATTCATGACTATTAATATATATTTTTAAATACCATTTTTATGCCACAAATTTTGTCTTTTAATTTGTCTACAGCAAAAGGCAAATCTATTAAAATGTAATCTTACCTTTAACTGCTACTGTAACCTATTACATATCTCAACACGTCATTGGGATGTTGCTAATTGAGTTTTAATGTATGTAAATGTCGTATTTAATGCACAACATAACTTTCTAATTTTTTTTTTTCATTTTCGTTCACTTCAATTTTTCATGTCCATTCAGTTAGCGAGATTTGTTCCTACTTAAAAACATCTTGGTTTTGCACATGTATATTTGATCACCTTGTCCAATAAGCATCCTGATGTGATCCTGAACAGAAAAAAAAAAAACATTAGTTTGTGTAAAGGATTTCAGTCTTCGACTCGTAAAAAAATTGTAACAAAAACAAAAGTGTTGCGCTTATATTTTTGTTCAGGGCATTTTGAAATATGCAAATCGGCACCAATTTATGCAAAATGCATGCCATTTATTACCATTTAATTGACAATTGTGTAAATGGAAAGGAAAGTCAACCATCTTGCAGCGTGTGATATTCATACTCTACAGAGAAATTATAGCAGAGGTTTTGCTGACACCGAGAAAGCAATTTAACATGAGGACAACACTGGATCAGTGCCAGCTACCCTAATGAAGAAAGTTCTGGAATTAATCAGAGCAGGCAGAGGCCAGGTAAAAGCCAATGCTTGCCAGCAGCAGTCATTGACATGTCCATGCCCTTATTTAAGCACATGAAATACAGTTAAACACAGCAGCCGTAACCTTTCCTCCATCTCTTTTTGGGAAGGTTTGAACCCCAGAAGAATCTTAGATAAGAAGCACTTCACATTCTATAACGTATTTTATAATCATGACATCACAAATGATATGCTTCTGGTTTTATTAATATATACAATATACGGTTCTAAAAATAGTGTCTTCTTTTATTAAAAATAACAACTTTGACATTTATTATTATTACATGATAATAATAATGCTTTATTAACAATGTTTTTTTTTACTCAATTCAGTCAATACACAGTAATTCAATTATTAGCAGTGTTTTATCTGTTTATTTTATTTTGTCGCTGTATGGTATAGTTAGTTAAAAATATATTATTTATTAGATAGGAAGCACTTCACATTCTATAATGTAATTGGCGCATATTATAATCATGACATCACACACTGTACAGTAAGATTAAGGTTAAAAATAAATAAATTATTTCCTCCAAGCATTCTTTTTTATATTTACTTTCTGACTTGGTAATCTTTTCAGTAATCCAGTAAACTGCGCAATTTATATCTAATTATTGTATAAATGTCCATATGTGTGTGTGTGTTTTCTATGACTTATGTCTCAAAACACTTTAGAAATGGCAAGTGAAATCAATTTAACATTGATGATGTTGGGATTTGATGACAAATAAAATGTTTTGTTGTGAGAAGATATTCGAACCTTTAGGGTTCACTGTACATTTTTTTCTGCATGTCTATAACATTCACTCGCTGTATTAGCCTAAATATTTTGTCTTAAACTATTGGATACATCTCAACATAATGGCCAAAATTGAAAATAATAAATCTGAGTCCAAATGAAATTCTTGAGCTTCTGACAAGGTTTAAAAAAGTTCTAGTTAGTAGGCTATTCTACAAATAAAATCAGGAACCAAACCCGGTGGAACAAATTTAGCAGTCAGCCGAGGTCAGAAAGGTGTGGCCACAGAATGACTTGATTCATGACTATCATTTGTGTATGAAAAATTAATCGCGAGGCTGATGAATTATCTCTGATAGGCCTAAATCATAGTCATGCGAGCCTTGCCTTGCACAGGGAGTTCACCTAGACAAGGTCACCAGAAGCTGAAGGAACTTTACACTGCTTTTCTGTGGAGGGGAGATCCAAGTCAGAGCTAGGAGATATGCTTTATGACATTTAATCAACCCAGCCCAATTAAATGCAAATCCGAATGGTGTGGCTTACTTGTACCTTAAGACCTAAAGGGACAGAAACAGAATGATGTAAATGAAACCCATGCCTCTGGTGGATCCGTACTTCAAACTGATGCATGATTTATGATACATAACTCTTGTTCATTTGCAGGTAGTACTACACGCTTCATCTGAATTCTATGCAAATTGAGTCGAGCGAGTCGGTTAAATTGCAGTTCTGTTGTGAACGGGCTCATTCACAGTCCCCGAGCACAACCTGTGTGGGAATGAGAAACAAGTTCCTCTTTGAAGACCGAATGACCTGCTCACCACAAGGCTGGTGAATAGTAATCTGGGGGTCAGACCTGAGTCGGTGAATGTGTGTGGGGATTATTATTTATTGAGCAGTCTAGAAATAAATAAAAAAGCGCTGTCGGGGCTAAAAGAATCTACATGCGCAAAATAAACACCGTTCAAACGACGTGAGCTATAGCTGGGGACAATAAACTAGTAGAGGAACCAATTACTCCGGAGGCTTTTCTACCGTGGTCCAGAAGCTTCCATATGTCATTATCTCTGAATCGACATATCCAAGCTATCCTGACAGTCCATTTTTGCCGGCTCGGCAGGCAAGCCACCGTGATCAAGCGGCAGCGGACTAGAAACAGGAGAGCAAAAGCGAGCGCCCATCCATAACACCCAGCCGCACTTTTCTTTCTCCTTCGCCATTCCTCATTTCCACACCTTTAACTAAATGCATGACCGTTTCCAGTGGTTTCCTGCTCCTCGCCTCCCTGTGCTCATTCGAGCTCATGTCAAGTCTCTCTCAGCTTACTCTTAAATCTGAAATGGTAATTGTATTTTTCTAATCTAATCCTGTTAGAACCCTATACTTCCTCCGCAAACTGCCTTTAGGCAATTATGGCAAATGTCAATGAATTAAGTAATAGCTTGGTGAGAAGCCAGGCCGGCTCGCTGTAGATCAGCACTGTCAGCAGAAATGCACATCTGTCACTGGCCGAGTTAAAGAGTTCAAGCCAAGGAGCAAAAACACTCTCTCACACGCACAGTCGCGTTGCCGTCATTTAGTTCCCGCCTAAATTGCAAACATTCTTTTCCAAAATAGGATGTCAGGACACATAAGGGGGAGTTTATGTGTGCGTAGGCTTGTTTTTGAGTGTGAAAAGCTTTTTACCCACAGGAAAAGGAAATCGCAAATGCGATCTCTTAATATCTTGAGTTTTTTTTTAACTGCTCGACAGCAATGCGATTAAATGGAAAGCATGAGCCCCAGCCTTATCTGTGGGGGTCTGTACAGATTTTCACAAAAGCAAAGGAGGCTTCCGTCAGAACACAAACAGCAAGTCAACAAAACGACCTCCTCCCACAAAGCTTCGGCGCTTCAAAGCTTTCACATGCTTTTATGAATATGTAAATAATTAACTAATAATTATGCTCTGCGTTTTAAAATATTGATGTGCTACGTTTATTTTTCCTAATTGCATAATGTAAAAAAGTGAAATTGATCATCTTTCTGCCACTTTCTGACCCTTATGCAAGAGGTTGGCGTTGTTTTGTGTGGTCTGAGAGGGTTGGGTTTCTGCAGGACCAATCAGGAGAGAGATTGTTAATTCCATCTTTTTTAGAGGATATTTTCACTAGCGGTTCTCCAATGGTTTCTATTTCTCTCTGTGGCAGTTGTGGTCCAGTGGTAGGGAATTGGACTTGTGTCTAAGAGGTCCTGGTTCTTAAGCTAGAGACCCATGTGAATCCCAGACACTACGGCTTAAGGCTGACCACTGCTCCGGGTTTGTGTGTGTAACTTCACTGGATGGTTAAAAGCGGAGCACAATTTTGATACGGTCCCTAGTGGCCATATTAACAAACACACATTTTTTCTTTTACTCCCTGTGAGTTTTGTTTTCCAAGCCACTGTTGCCTTTTTGCTAACTTATCTTAGCCATAGTCAATGTTCGCAGTTCTTGTTAAATTGTGCTTTTTATTTTCTTTAAATCGAACAGCAGCTTTGAGGTGACCTGCTTCTTTTAAAGACGTGTTCTACAATATATTGAACTTGAAATGGATCTGTCTAAAATGCATAGTGGCGTGGACCAACAAATAATGAAGTCAACGTGGAAGTAAAAATGGAAGAGTAGATTGTCGTTATGTCACAAACATTTATACAATACTTGTGTACTGTAAAACATAGTATAGGGTAGTAGGGTAAAGACGGATGAAGGGAAGGGAATAGGGGGAGTAAAGAATAGTAAAGAGGGAATGGATGATTAGTAGGGGAGGAAGAGAAGGATGGAAAGGGAAGGCAAGGACTTTATTTTTAAAATAAGTGTAAAAAAGTAGAATAGTTGGTCAAAGCATTGCTTTAAAATTGTTCTTTTACAAGTTTTCCCCATCACATAGTTGGTTCCCTAGTTGAAAACCAGTTAGGCTGAAAGAATTCAAGCTTTTCAAATTGGAAAATAAATGAAAGCCATAGTGTATTTTTTGCTTCAATTTTTGTGCGATCAGTTGCATTTGGAAAGTGATCACAGAAAGCCGCGGCGCACTCAAGAGTACAATCAGACATTACATGGCGATTTAATACTAGCGTTTAATCGTGCGAGACACCCTTGAATGACGCCTCCTGTGCTATGAAGGAGCCATCGAAAGGCAATAAAATCTCTCCGGGCTCCTCGTCCTCCCCTCAGTAAGGATTCTACATGGCTTTGCCTACTGCAGCGTTTCCGGTTCAGCTCCTGGGACCCTCGGCGCCGCACATTTTAAGCGTCTCATTAATGTGACACACCCGACTAAGGTCTAGCAGGACTTTACTAATGAGCTGATGTGTCGGATCGGGTTGTAGATAAGGGAGACATCCAAAAAGTGCAGTGCTGGGGGATTCTGGGACATGTGGGAAGAAACAATGGCCCATGTTCTGTTCTGTTATTAACCTGAATTTTTGCACGTTAAGCCCATGACTTTCAGCTTTATGTGCATAACTGTTTCAATCTTTTCCTTATATTTATGAATATTTAAATCCTACCATTTGATGTAGCCGTTAACGTCAGCCAACAAACACTGTAGTCAATCCTAAATGAAATGGTTTGAAATATTCATCTATTTTTCATTGAATTTCAATCCGCCAATGTGTAATGTAAAATTATAAACATAATTATATTACTATACAAATCAATAATTCAACTGCAGTAATAGCACATTCATATTTAATGCGCACACAACAGTCGGTTAATGAGAGGGTTTGATCTGTGTGGTGGTGGCCATCTTCATCCTGACTCTAAATCCACACATTTTATCCAACAAACCTGTCTGCGCTTTTATGGGATACAGTTCTAAACTGACTGGGAAACGTGAGACTGGTGAATAGCAGTTAAGATTCGCTACAGAGGATGGAACATAATAGTACGAGTCCCTAATTTAAATCTGTTTAAGTACATCATAATTCATAAATGTTTAATTAGCATTTTTATTGAATATGCTTTATGCGTATATACTTTGTTGATTTTCAAAAAATAATCAAGCTTATAAGTCAATTAAGTCATATCTAAAAATGCTTAAGTTGCAACCACGTTTGTGTCATTGTGTCAATTGCTGCACAATTTTGAACTGATTAATAATAATAATAATAATAATAATAATAATAATAATGAGTATTTGTAAGGCGCTTTTCACAGTTTTAACTGTCTCAAAGCGCACATGTAAATATGTAAGGGAAATGTTGCTTTTTATTCAATTTGTCGTCTGGATTGTTGGTGTTAACTAAGTGGCTGCGGTTATGACAAGACAAAGACCAGCGAGCAAGCACATACGCAACAGTGGCCAGGTAAAAAAACCTCTTTAACGAGGAAAAACCCTGGGGAGAACCCGGCTCACTGGTGCCAGTCTCCTCCGGCATTCTAACACTACACAATCAGTGCGTTGGTTGTTCCGCGTCATTTTTAATGATGATTCTGGAACGATGTTTCCCTCCTCAATGGGGAAAGAGGAGGCTCCACTTCTCCACGCCAACAGCGTCATGAGGTCCACAGAGGTCGAGGAAGCACCACCGATGATTCCGAAGCTCCTAGGAGATTCCGGTCGTACGACACTTGGCGCTCAGGAGAGGAGGGGAAAAAAAAAATACAAGGCAATTAGAATAACTTCAAGTACTATAGATTTTGACAATTTTCTGAAGGTGCAGGTGTAATTCGGTTCCGAGCACTAACTAGGCAGCCTTTCTATACGATATATTAATATTTTCTGTAAGTTATTATAACAGGTCAATATATGCTTCGTTGAAGAGACACGTCTTCAGTCTAGACTTAAATTGACTCACTGATTCTGAGTCTCGAATTGGACTAGGCAGACCATTAGTTTAAATAAGGATCTTGTGCGTCTTATTTGTGGGGGTTTTTTGCTACTGTTTTTTATGTTCTGTGATCTGACCAACATTACTGTACGTTGTATGTTTTTTATAATTAATGTTTGCGTTGAACGGAAACATGTAAAAAAATATATTGACATTTGATGTGCATTTTTGTGTGATTTGTATGTTCTTTTCGTGCTTGCGCTGGTTTCCTATTGGTCTCCGATTTGCTCGCCAGCCAAAAATAGGCAAATTAGTCTGGAAAATTGTCCATAGGAGTAAGTGAATGAAAATGTGTGTCCCATTTTGTGATTGGCCACCAATCTAGAGTGTGTGTTCCATCTTCAGGCCCTGAGTTGCTGTGATAGGCTCCAGCTCCTCGTGATCAAGAAATGAAAAAGATGTTCACAATTGGATGGATATACAGATATACTTTTTCCAGATCATTTGTTTTATCCCATTTCCAAAAAATGTAGATGGAAAATTTAGATTTAAATTTATTATGGATACGTTTCCATAAACATTTGACATGTGTTGTAAGAAATTTGTATTGTTGTTTCTGAGCATTTTTATAGGCCATCAACATGGTGTGTGCTTGTGTATTTTTGTGTGTTATTGTGCGCAATTTTCATGGCTTAAACAATATCTGTGCCCATAGTGTCTTTATAAGAGTGTGAACGCTGTGCTGCATCTGTTTGAAAACCTCATTTCCAGTCTAGTTATTGACATCATTCACACGCTGCACCAGTCGGGAGAGAAAAGTAAATGGTTCGCTACACAGTATTACCACATCGAGAACATTACCTTGGCGGGAACGCGCGGTGTTGTGCCAATTACTTTCCAACTGCTTGCTCTGGTCCAGTTCACAGCATCTACCGATGGGTTCTGACTTGACTGGTGCTGAGGATGCTGGGTTACTCCCAGTGAAGCGGGCCGGGTTTGAACCAACGGTGTGCTGAAAAAATCACATCCGTATAAAGACGCAATACTTCTGTTGACTCCCGAGCCACAGAGCCGCATTTAGTCTGTCACTCTTCATAAATGTCAGAGCCGAGATAAGAAAGTGAAGAAAATGCCAGTAAAATGGGAATTTTTGAGTAAAAAGCTCATCGCTTCACAGAGTCTTTTTAGTTTCGTCATGATGTGAAAAGTTTGAGAAGTTTGCACAGTCAAGCTCATGGGTCTCTGAGAAAGTTTCTAGCGATTGTGAAAAGAGCAAATGGTGGGAGCTGGATTTGAGCAAAAATTGTCTGTCAAATATTTGGTGGTTATCACGAAGACAACGTTGTATTTATGTTTGTAAACGTACTAGACGCAGATGTGATTGTAATACAAATGCAATGTTTTGAAGTCGTAGTAGAGATTACAGGTGAAATGTTCGGACATTAGCAACAAAACTACATTGAAGATCAGGAATTAGGAAAAACCTAAAGAGGAAACATGAAAAACCATCTGTATTTGAACAACAAATTATTTTGTCACAGTTCAGCAGCTTCTAAAAATAATGAAGATGCTTACATGTCGTTATTATGAGTTGAATAATCATCTTCAAGATATGGGTAATAAAGAAACAAAGTGCACGAGAATAATAGAAAAACAAATGGGAGTATGCTGAGTATTTAATTTGTTGTAGTCCTGCAACTTTACAGCCTCGGCCACATTATGACGTGTATGTAAATAAATAAACAAACACATAAATTAAATAAATAGAATGCTAAACGTGTCTAGAATGAAGAACAAAAATGCAAATGAAGGATTCTTGAGATAAGATCAGAATTTAGTTTTCTACTACCCAATTATATAGAATTGTACTAACAAGACCGAAGTCATCAGATAAAAATCCCTCTAAATGTATTCTGAAAAAAGGTTTCATTGACATATTTACTTTTTTTTATTAACAATTAAAAAAAGGTAATATATAAATAAAACAATTATAATTAATAATACTTTGTTTTTTTACAAGCACAAATATTTACATGCATTTAACTATAAATTAAATATAATTATTTTAATATTTTAATTATTTAAATAAAGTTATAAAAAAGATGTATACAAAATCATTTATAACATTATTTTATTCCCTGACACCACTGAGGAGATAAATTAAGTTTCCACAATTCCAAAAACATGTATATTAAACGCCCTCATCTCTTTCTTATCTCTCTCATTTTCTTTTCCCCTCTCTCTCTCTCTGTTATCTGATACCATTAAATGAGTTATTTGTCATTCATCCTAAAGCTGAATATATTGAGTGAAAGAAGGAAAAAGCCAGATGCTGAAGTGACTTTGCACCTTCTGCTGTCTGTAATCTAGACATCTGAAGCTTTTGATTAAATAAGCGTTACTTGGACAATCAAGCTACTCGTTTGAATAATGCTAAAATACTAAAATAACTGAAATAAAAAAAACAAATAATCCTAAATGAAAATATGTAACCTACTTAATGTTCCACGTGCATGCCAACTCCACTGACTTTTCCTAAAATTTCCATATTCTTCCTGAGCTTAAGAACTTATCATTTAAGAACAATATGATTCTTGTGCCCAGTCTAACACTCAATCCCTCCGTGATGAGACCCGCACAACACAATGTAGAATATAGTTAACTTTGAAGATCAAATTACACTTCTTTTTAACATAAATTTGTATTCAATTCTGCAGCGCCTAGGGGAATTTAATTTTATTTTTTTTAGTTTGTGTTTTTTTCAACTCTGGCATAAAAAAAAACTTGCTGTTGTTGGTAGCCAAAGAAAAGTGGTTGGATTTTTAGGATGTATATAAATACATTATTATAAACATTACTCAACATATACTGTATATTAATATATACATTCTTGTTGTTAATAATGCTAATTATACTAATCATGTACTTCATGCTTATTTGCACCACAGTACTATACCACATGTAATATATATATATATATATATATATATATATATATATATATATATATATATTTATGTTCAAGTATATACTTTTTTTTTTGTAAGTACGTAAATATATACACACACACACACGTACAGTATGTCTTCTGCCACCCCCCATCGGTATATTCCTCTAAAGTTTTAGTATTGTCCTAGCCACTTTATGTGTGCCTAGTTCTGCACTTTTGGTTAGATCATACTACATTTTGTTGTCTTGTACCTGTACTTGCCAATGACAATAAAGTTTTATTATTTATTAAACACTTTTCCCAGTCAGACTGTCCTAAAGCAACTATTTGCAGATTAAAACAAAGAAAAGTAAAATGTAAGACATGTAAACAACAGGACTAGGAAAAACATAGGAAAATAAAACTAGATATAAATATATGTATGTTTCTAAAAAAAATACGTTTTTGACAAAAAAAAATCTGACTACAGCGACACTAGCGCACCTCAAGACCAAAGCTGGAAGCCGAGTCTGGGGCTTTTGGTGTTCATGTAGGTTTCCTCACTTTTAGTTTTAATTATCTTACACTATGAACATCCCGAGAATAGGAGTCTCGAAAACATGCTCATAAGTGTGACTGAATATGACAAAGAGTAATATGAAGGTTTGGCAATCAATACTGTGTATTCTGTCTGCAGGCCCAGGAGTTGCTGAAGTGACCCAGAAATGGAATTAGAGGATGAGAAGAGGATTGAACAAATACCTACAACAGGACTGGATTAATCAGGTAAGGGAAGAGTTTTAGTATGAAAAATAAGCAGCTAAATGCCTAGAACATTAGTGTATTAGTTTCAAGATTACAGTCTGCCTGTTTTGAGTCTTTCTACTGTTATTCCTCAGCTTTAATTATGTTTCTCAATCCGATGAGTTTGTTGAAGTAACACTGTAAACCTTTCGGAGAAGCTGGCGTTCACGTTCATAGGCTTTGATTCCAAACATATGCCGGCAGCCACAAAAGTGCTGATTAACAGATGGTTTCACAGTGACAGGGGAGCACTGTAATGCTTCCTGTCAAGAAATGAATTAATAACAGCATACGGATAACAGACAGATGCTTTTCTCAGCAAATAGCAAAAAATAACAGGCTGATCCCGTTCCGGAGGAAAGAGAGAAAAAAAACGCCGGCGCTTTTGGATTTAATGAGCGCGAGAACTCCGCTCCATTACTGAGAAATCTTCTCATCAGGTCAATTAGGAAGCAGCAAGTTAAATCGCAATGGCCATCTGATATGAATCAGCAAAACCGAAATATTAAAGTTTAAATCATAGCAGTGCGGAAATTATTAATATTCCTACCGTTAGCATTATTTAGCACAATTAGCTTGTGTGATGAATGTTTTACAGCGAATGCATGTTGAATCCCAATTAATAGTCTCGGCATAACTTCAGCTCTGTCGTTCATTTTCCACTTGGAATAATATCTTGAAGCATCTCGAGCGTGTTTGCGCTGAACGAGGGTGTGTGATAAGCCATATCCTGTAGCTCAGCGGTAAACAGGAGGTGGTGCGTCATCTTGGCAGGTAGAAGCAGAAAGGTCATGTGGAAAGGTTTCTGATAAACTACTTAAGAGCAGAGCACTTTTCTGAGGTTCATCATGCGCCACATACATTATGCATAAGAAAAGCAGATGCTCGTCCTTGTTTGCATAATTTTTCCCTCCGTGATCCTCGAGTTGGGGAATCCGTCGCTTGGGTGCAGGATGCACAAACAAACTCTCATGCGTGTCAGGTCTTGGAGATATTGTCTTGAACAGAACACACCTTTGGACTTACATGGTGAGATCTGCATCAGGTCGGTGTCACCAGATCTTTGGTTCCTGCTGTAAATCCAGTCCAACAAATCTAGTTGTCTTGCTGCACGTTTTCTTCTCCATGTCCATTGTACAACATCTAATGAAGCTTAGAAGAGACCCAATCTGTTCTGAGGATTTAGCTGCGGTTTTCCCTGCTGGCAATTATCAAAATATGGCTTCACCAGAAACGTTCTGCACTGTTTCACCGACCATGGTTCAGCTCCTTAGACAAATCCAACCTTTATCTACTCCAAAATGAATCCCAGATTAGTCTCAAGAGAGAAACCAGAGGCTGAGAAGAATCACATTATAACCACAACAAACGTCCACTTTTGCTCGCTTCTCTCTTAAGAACTAAATTTGAGTGACTTAGTTCCTTAAACCTGGTGAAGATCTGAGTGAAGAGTCACCTTCAGTCCAAGTTTGAGGACAATCAAAGTTTGATAAATCTAGCTCACACCTGAGATGCTTATGATGCTTTTCAAGACAAATCCAGTTTCAAAAGCACTTTAAAAACACAAGTCCAGCCATCTATCGTTAGATTATTTTTTCTATTTCTGGATCATGGGGAGCTGGAGCCAATCACGGTAACTGTGGGCCTGAAGGCAGGCAGTGATGGGTTATAAATAAATGACATTACTAATGGTGTTTTACTACTTTTTACTACGTTACTAACTTTTTCCTCCATTACAAGCACACATTATCGTTACTGATAAAAATGCTGCGTTACTTTAAATGTGGTCGCCGAAGCGGTTTTCGTCCAAGCACAGTCTTTTTCTCTGGCGTGTTTGTTTGTGGGGCGGGACCAAACTAGTGATTTGTGAGTCTGTGCATGTGGTGCGACTGAAAACGTGATGATTGGCTTAGATTAAATGTCCATCATTTAACACCCGGAAGTATTGCATTTAGTCACACACAAGCGCTTGCCCAGCAGGAGTCAGCGATGAGTCCTGGAGTTAAATTTTTCTAATTGTTTACACCTTATTTTAATTTGCACTAGAAAGTGTACATTTTTGTTATTGTTATTTAATTTTGGTACATTAGGTATTATATTGAGAGCATAACTTGTCTTGTTAAACTGATTACTTTTGTGAACTGTATTTTTTTTTTTTGTTACATTCCTTAAGAAGCATAATTTATATTTACACATATTTGTTTACCAGTTTTAGTCTGTGCAATAAATATTAAAAGTTATTGGTGATCCATTGTGTTTTGTTTTTCACTATAATAATGACAATATTTACAATACTATTTTGAATTTGAGTTTTGAATTTTGAATTTTGAGTCTCTCACATTGTCCCACAACAATAATGTATTTAATTTAGTGTTCATTTCATTCAATTAACATATTTAATACTAACAGCAGCCAAGTTATTTGACAAATGAAAAAAAAAAAAAATGATCGCCAAAAGTAACACAATAGTCACTTTCCCTAGTAATTAGTTACTTTTATAAGGATGTAACTCAATTACTAACTCAGTTGCTGTTTGTTAGAAGTAACTAGTAGCTGTAACAATTTATGTTTTTTTTTTTACACAATTTTTCTAACACTAAAGGCGGAGCATATTGCAGAGCACGACACAATTATTTATACTATAATTCACACATACAGTTTTGTATAGTAGCTTCAAAGGATTAGACTGTGTATTTTTCCCATTATTGTCATTTATTAAATGTTCTTAAATGATAAAAGAAGAGTAATATAAAACATGGGAATCGTGTACGACAATTTACTCAAAAGTCAAAGCCACATTCACAACGCCTCTGTTATAGTCTGATATTATCTTGGGAGAATATGTGAAATGTTTTAGAAAAAAGACAATTGTTGTCAGTGGAGTTTAGTCCTCATTATAATATACAGCCCTTGATGGTTTGGACAGGGAGAAGTGCAAAAATCTCATAGGACAAATGTGTTGCTGCTCTCTACAGAGAATGAGTCAGAACTGATCTACAAAAGCAACAATATTTATTCTCACGGAAACAATAATGAATCTGATTACTTGTAGAATAAATGAAGACTTATTTTATTCATCATGTATATCCTCCTGAGACCCGGCGTCCTCTTTAGGTCACATATCATCACAGGGGGTTTCAGGAGGTTAAGTCTGCGCTTAATTGTGCGACTGGTTAATCGGGGCAGCCGCTTTATTGACCCAAATCCTAATGTCCCAATACAAATTGTATCTCATAATGCAAAATGGTGCCGCTTTATTAGGCCAAAATTTAAGGGGATATGAAAAAAATGAGCCATAAATCGTCAGCATGTGAAATCTATGAAAACAAAGGTCAAAGCACATAATTTTGTGGCGACATGTGTGTGTGCTGTTGAGTTGCCAGAGAGCGTAAGACACGCCCACCAGTCTCTCTTTTGCTCAAATGTTCATTTAACAAATTGTACCTTCATGAAATAGTAGTTTTGTGTTGTATGATTGTTTAGGGAAAATTAAAAAGTTTATTATTTTAAGGGTTATTTAAGAAGAGTCTGCTATATATATATATATATATCGGTTGAGAGAAAGAGATTATGACATCTGATGTTCTCCAAGGTCAATTATAATGAGGAATACCTCTGTATGAATGGGGCAGAAAATTTGAATGTATGACAGTATCCCACAGAAACGTTTAACAGATATGACTTTCTGCATTAATAAAAGCAAAAGGTAAACAAAATTTGCTTTTTAAACAGGTTTTTAAGCCTGCTTTGCTTTTACTTTTGTATCTAGTTTCTTGTAAAATTGCAGTTAAAAAACACATTTTTTATTTATTACTCACGTATACGCACAAAAAGTAAATACGGTAGTTGAAAATAAATTATATAAATTGTAAATAGGTCTGATGAGTCTCTATTTCTGCTGTGACATTAGGATGGTAAGGTTTGGCGCCAAAAACATAACTGCATGGACCGATTTGCCTTGTATCAACATATCAGGCTAGTACTGTTGGCGTGGGGGCATTATCTTGGCAAACTTGGGCCTAAAAACCCAAGAGCCTACCTGAGTATTCTTGGTGACTATGTGTCTCTTTATGATCATATTTTACCCATCTTCACGTCATGATAACACAAAGCCGAAAGTGTGTATTATCTAAAACTGGGTTCTAGAACATGACACTGAGTACTTAAATGGCCTTAAAGGTCACCAGATCTCTATCCAGTACAGCATCTTTAGGTGTTCTGGAACGAGAGATCCACTTTATTGATGTGCAACCAACAAATCTGAAGCAACTGGGTGATGCTATCATGTCAATATGGACACATCTCTGAAGAATGCTTCAAGTACCAAGTTCAATCTATGTCCATGAAGGATTCAAGCAGTTCTGAAAATACAAGAGGGTCCAAACTAGTACTGTTGAGTACTAGTAAGTAGTAAATAAACACACACGCCGGTGAGTGTGTGTGCGCGCAGTTCATCTTTGGTGTCTTTGGTGTTCAAGTTCAGTTGTGATATTTGCTAGACTACAATTCGAACCTGCCACATTTTAGTCGCAAGTTCACTCCTTCACTACTAAATGCCTTCACTACCCCAAAAAAGTTAAGATTTCCAAACCTCTTTATCACTCCATGATTGTAGAATGTGAAGTGTGTGTGTGTATTTATACACACAACCTGTCACCATTACTATGACAGAGAGTAATGATTTTCCACACATGCATGCACAGATATTAAACACAAACAAACATACCATACACACACACACACACACACACACACGCACACACACACACACACACACACACACACACACACACACACATCAGCCCTGGTCTCATGCTCCCTCAGCAATTCTGCACTGCTGCCCTGAATAATTTAACAGAGGCAGCAATGCAAGGATATTTCACAACAATTTACACCTGCACACACTGACACACACGGGCTGCTGAGGGCGTGTGACTCAGCCACATATGCACTCGCTTTGCCTTCTGGTGCTTTTGTTGTGGGCACCCAGTTGTAATTTACTCGGCTAAATCAACAGACATATATCAAGTGTAGTTTAAAAGGCTGTAATGTCCGGTTAAAACGCATCTTGTGTTGTTGTGTTCTATTGTGATCTAGCGTGACTACAGTATTTAAAAACAATAAATTCATAAATATATACAGAATCGGCTTTTACACACAAAGACACACACACACAGACACACACACACACACACACACACACACACACACACACACACACACACATTATAAATAGTTTATATAAAAAGCGTCTGCCCAATGACTGTAAAAAAAAATATGACGCTGTTCTCTGCGCACAAAATAATCACAAAATTTTGAATTTTTCGATTAGGTGATTTTGACATTAACATTGTACAAACACCTCAGTACATGTATAAATAAGTATAACGTTGTACATGAGTTTCTGTACAGCTAAGCAGTGTCTGTTATGTTGTGATTAGACCATGCATGCATATGTTTCACACATAGATTTCAATAAATGTAATTAAAAAAGAAAAGCACATTGTGAAGTTTCTACATTCTACATCTACAACAGTATATATCTCGACAGTATTTGTCAGGGCGTCATTTGATTTGGTTTGTTCAATTTTTATTATTATATATTATATTATTGTTCATTCTTTTTCTATAAGAGAATATCAATCATATTTATTTTCTTGTTTTCGACCAATACAGTGAGCAACACTGTTCATGTCTTGATATTAATCTGATTTTAAAAATATAATAATTTTATATTTTTCCTAAATTTTTGGGCAGTGCTTTTACATCTACAAATCAGTTGAAAGCCATTTCAACAAAGTAAAACATTTTTTGTCAGCAGTGAGGCTTAATTAAAGTAGCATAATCTGACAAATAGTCTGACTATGCATAAATCATTGTCACACTGATTAAATATAACGCTGATACTTTTTAAACATTCGCCGTATTTAAGAAAAGGAACAAAAAACTAATCCTTGCTCTTGACACACACTTGTTCGGAAACATGTGATCCACATTAACAGTAACAATCTGTAAAAAGACGCAGGTAATCGTTTAATCTCGCCTTTATTCTTCTGAAAGCTTAGCCTGGTGGTGTCAGCCCTGCTTAATACTAATACACCGTCCTCACCACCTCCTCTTCACACATTTTATTAAGTGCAGTATTCCACCAGGACCAATATTATAAAGGCAGCTCAAGTAAGGGCCCATAAATAATACAACATTAATCATGAAACGCCCTGTTCGACTTGTCAAATTTATCACCTGTCTTAATACCACTGTGTTTTAGGAGCGGCTTTCTCACCGTTATACCACCTCGGGAGTTTTTACGTCAACCTGGGTACAGCCCAATAAAGAGTGTTGTAAACCCCAAAAAAGTACCTTTTAACTCGTTTCACAAGTTTCACGAGGTTACAATAAGTAACTCTAATATATGAACTCTAGACTGTTGTCAAATATAACTAGAATATTAAAATATAAGAATACTCTAGATCAAAACAGATCAGAAGGCCGCGGCAGACTATGCTATTAAAACTTAAAAATGTTCTATAGTAAAATGATTGTTATATAAAATATATTTATTTATTTAATTGTGTATATTGTATAAACATTTGAATCGTCCATTTTCTGTTCTCTAAAATTTGTATTTCGATGTACTTTTCCCTAAAGTCTTGCAAACTGCTTATACTGCTGACACTTTTCTGTTATTCATGTTATATACTTGTCTGCTAAGCATGTCTAATTATATATTGCATTTCTCTGAGTTTTTATTGTTTTGTTTATTCAGATATAGTCATAAATCTGTTATTCTGCGCCTTTGAGAAAATAATAAAAACTGCTTTATTTAAAATATTTTTTTACATTTAAACACTTTTGCACCAATTGCACCATCATCTGCCTCAAATTTAACACATACAATGGATTTATAACATTTTGAATTATTTCATATAGTTTTGAATGAAGCTTTTAGTAGTAAAAGTACACGTAACATTTTACCCGTTTTAGGTAAAATATATGGGATAATTATTCATTTGCAAATGCTTAAGTTATGTGTGAAATTATAGAACAAAAGTGTGCGTCCGTGCGCAGAATCGAATGGATAAAAAATATGAGATGTTTTATGAAATTATTAAAAAAATAATGTATTACAATGACTGTGATAATGACCCCATCTGCTGAAGCGTGTGAAGCCACAGCAATAGATGAATCTCAACAAGGTGGTAGTTACCAAGGGCTGGTCGGAATAGGGATTGTCACTCATCCTTATCACAAACTTTTCACCTTTCCCATTTTGTCCACTGCTCTATTGTCGCCCCTCATTATATTGCTTGATTGAGCTGTCCTGTTACAATGAGGAATCAAATGAGAATGGATAAGATAAAGTGTCCGGTTGTGCTCTCCATCCCTCTAGCTTTAAAATACGACATGAGAGCCTGTCACTCGTCTTTGTTTTTGATTTTTATAGGAACATATTTTAAGATAAACATGGAGATTATGATGTGCACTGAACACACACACACACACACACACACACACACATCAACACGCACACACAATTTCTGGTTAAATTACGTGTCACAATAAAGATTGTTTGGGAAGAAAAAGTTAACTTTCAGCGTTTGATTCGTCTGTCAAGTATTTAGAATGAAACCTGATTTTATGTGCATGATTATTCATGAGATAATTATAATTATGAATTGTAAGCTTTTCCCCAACCCTGTCTTGTCTACACTTGTTAACACCTGGCTTATTCATTTGTGAGCATCAAAAACAAATCACACTCCATGAGCACTAGTTCCTTTTTTTGTCTTGTCAGCTAGACAAGCTCTCAAAACAATGCAGTGTAAAAATATGTAGAAATGAGAGATTGGTAATTAAATGAATAAATCTTGTTGTTGCTTTTACAAACACTTATTTCTGTATATAATCTGAGAGAGAGAGAGAGAGAGAGAGAGAGAGACAGGGAGAGAACGTTTCAGCACCACGGACAGCGCCATTACTAACTATTTCAAGGAGTGTGAAATAAAAATAAACAAACCAGTTTTCCCAAAATAACAAAGGTGGTTGATTCTCCACCACATTTCTTTCTTCCCCCCTCCTTTCCTTCCTTTTTTTCTTCCAACCCTCCCTTCTCTTTTTTTCCCTCTGAACATTTTTTACAATTGTTGAATCTGGGAACAAAAATGAACCATTGTTTCAAAAAGGAAAAATCTCACAAGTGAGAATCCCAAAAAATATTTTCTCTAGTAAAAGCCTCCACAAATTGAGGCTGAGGAATGATGTACATTACCAGCACATACGCATCCTCACACCTGCTCTCTCGTGCCACCTTAGCCATCATGACCCCATCCCCGCTTCAATTTGTTCCCCACAGTTTATGAAAACGTAATTACTTTGTTGTAAAATCACTTTGAAACATAATGATTGTTCATATTTCCGTTGGGCATCGTCTGTGGGGGCAATTATGGCTTTATGTCTATAGCATCATTCGTATGAAGCCTATTAGTATTGCAATAATGTCTGTATTTTTGGAAATCAAAAGAATGGCTTATCAGCAGTAATGAGCTGGACTGGGTTCGCCCTTAATGATAAGAAAAACCTTAAGCACTATCAATCTTGCGTGAGAAGGTGTGATGCTGTGACTTTGGAGATAGGACGGGACATGATGGCACTACTTTTTGTGTTTTGTAATTTTCATGTGTGGATTGATAGATGGATGGAAGGACGAATAGATAGACGGATGGATGGGTAGGTGTGTGGATGGACGGATACATGGATGGATAGATAGGTAGATGGATAGATTGGCAGATGGATGGGTGGAGGAAGAGAGGAATGTACAGATAGATGGACGGATGGATGGACGGACGGACGAACAGAGGGACAGCTAGACGAACAGATAAATGGACAGATAGATAGATAGATAGATAGAGAGAGAGAGAGAGAGAGAGAGGGGGATAGATGGAAGTATAGATTTACAGGCAAATAGACAGATAGATACAGACTAAATAAATGAAGATAAGCCTGATCTTTAAAAATATACATGTTTGTGTTTAAGGTTATAAGAAAAAAATGTGGGTAAAAGGCAATTAGATAAAAAAGGTTTAAGGCTCATTATACAAATTTCTATCACATTGTCCAGTTGGAAATTTAAATTTAAATTACTTGAATTGAGAAGGCAGAACTGAATATATTCTTAAGAACTGTAACATTTTCAGATAGAATGAAGTTTGATTCTTGCACATCATACTATGAATGTTTTTGTACGTGACAAATGCCTTTTGCATTTGATTCCTATCCCAATTATGAAAGACTCAATAAACACGGCGTAGTTGTGTTTCTCCAGTGTGTAGTTTGACTGTGGCACTACGATCCCCATCTGTTGGCGCTTCCATTTAAACTTGGGGAGAGCGGCCAAACATGTTCTCAAGGTCAATGTGAGGATGTCATCAACCCAAAGCAGCAGTCGCCTGAATACATCTCAGTTATTACACCCTGTTTTACACTAACCACAGGTAAAGGTGCAATTTTGGCATCAATGAAATTGAAATGATGACTGTAACTAGGCACAAGCATGGCATTACAATGCCATGTTTCCTGTTATAATTTTTTGCTCATGTTCAAATAAATGTGAAGGTGATAAGTACATACTCGTTACACAGTACATATGGTAATAGTTATAAGAAAGAAGACAATAAAGTGTAAGAAGTTCCATCTATTCTTTTGGTTTTGTTTATTAGTGCTAGTGATTTTGGCTTTTAGCTTCTTCATACTGTAAATAAACAATACTTTGTGTTTCACTGTAATAACAGAGTAATTATTGTGGTAATAATTGATTTTGATCAGTGCAAAGAGTTTGAGGTTGTATGCACACAAGAATTCATACCCACAATATATTATAGTGGAAGAAAAAGGAATGGAAGGAGTGAAGTGCAACATAAAGCTAAATGGACTATAAAATATTGTGTACATAAAATTGTCATACATTTGTACATTTAATGAACTAATGAATATAGTTGTATACTAATTTAATTTAAACAAGTCTATACAAGTAAACATTATGCTAATTATGCATGGATGAAGGTAGCAAAATGCTTTCTTTTGTTAAAAAATGGCTGTCACCAAAAATAGAGAAGCATTACTGTAAAAAATAAATAAATAACTGATGGGCTTAAAACATCAGATGTGAACAGGTCTTTCTTGCTGTGAGACGACAGCATCACTGTACCAACTTTGATCAAAAATACTATTTTCTAATTTGCTGAGACTGACTTTTACACTTTCATGATTACATACGTTCTAGATTTGTCTTGTTTTCTTCAAGTCATTCTCACTTTAGCAGTTTTTGTTGAAACAATATCCCAGTAGATCCGCATTTTATATAAACCACCCAGACCAGCCCACCCGCCTCCCAAACCCATTCCAAATGTAACGTCATTTAAATCTACCTTTCTTCTCCATTTGTAACTTTTTTGGACATTTTTATGACGGCAACCACCGCGACAGCTTCTCACACTACTTAGAAGAACCTTTGAAAAGAACTAAAGGGCAAACTTGATTAATTTTATGCCAAGAACAATAATCTTCCGAAGCCATAAAACAATCTGAATTTAGCTGCCGTCAGGCGTTTCTCATCTTTTCAGTGTTTTCCCCTCCTGCACAAATCTGATGGGTGACACCCGTTGTCAGAGCCGGCAAAGAGAAATATAAAGTTCATCCACTGAACATTCCATCACAACTTGAAATATGTACGTGATGTTTTGCAGGGAGGAAAGAATTACAGCCAAAATGTGGCTAATATTCAGCGTCTTTCTGAAGCTGACTCTGAGTCATTGACTGAAGTCATTTATTTTAAAAGCAGCTTACAGTATTCCTGAATATTGATGAGCAAAATGCAATCATACCTGCGTGTTATTCCGTGAAACATAAATTCAAAGTCAAATGGCTCATTAAAACCCCCCTAAAGTGAATATTTTTCTCTACTTTTTAGTAATGCTCTTATAAAACCAAGCCGCTAATGTGACGGTGTCAAAAGTGACATATTATATTTTAAGCGGATAATGCTTACTAAATAACACAAATCACGTCCCTTGTTTTGAAGGTTTCGGTTTTTTTTCCCCCTTAAACAAAACGGGAAAATAATGCATTCGTACGTTCAACTGTCGCCATAGTGAAATGAATAATGGAACCTTCTGATTTCATGTGAGGGCATATTCCTCCAGAACTGCAGAATAATGGAAACATTTTATGATTGTGGTGAAATCCCTAAAGCTGGATTAATTTTTTTTAATCATCGGTATATTGCGGAGAAGTTCTAAAACTGCAAACATGTAATGCAATTATTGCACGCAAATTAAATGTTTTTAAAGTCGACTTCTTAAGCTCTGATTAAAAATAAATAAATATTACGACTATAATGGTGGGTGACTTTTTCACTTTCTCATTTATTCCTTTAGCTGTTTCCCGAGAAGCAATTTGATTGTAGCTTTCTAAATTTACATTTTAAAAGCTCGGAGTGCAAGAGGGAGTGTGAGTTTGTGGAGAGAATGTTTTTTTTGGCACTATCTCTGTAGCAGCAATACGGAGTAATGCTATGTGTAGTAATTTGCAGACAAAACGTCAGCCATATGAAACATTACACCTATAGATTATTAATAAAACTTTTTCACGAGGATTATGTCCAGTTGCAGCGCATAAAATCAACCCGACTTACTCAATGAAGGGATTTCAAGGTTAAGGCCTAACAGAGATGAAGATGGCTTCAGGTTCTGCAGGAATCAATTAAAACTGTCAATTTCTTTAGATTAGGTAGCCAGACATTGACCAAAATCAAAAGGGTGTGAGAAAGTAGATATTTCCAAGAGCTCTATCTGTCTATCCATTCGTTCATACAATAAAGATCGACCATTCATCCATCCATCCATCCATTTTTCTATCCATCTTTACGCGTGGAGATCCACCCAGTTATCCATCCAACTATCCTTCTATTGATTGATCCATCCATCCATCCATCCTCATCTTCCCAGCTACTGATGACTTTCTACTAGCTCACAAGTTTGCCGTGAAAAATTAATTTTTTCATATTTATTTGCACAAGTTCCATTCATTCATCTATTCATTCACCCATCCATCCACATACAGATTGACCCTGTTATTTATCCATCCAATTTTCCATCCATCCATTTATACACATACTCTGTTATCCATCCGTCTATTCTTCCATCCATCCATCTATCCATCCATCCTCCATCCATTCATCCGTATACAGATCTCCCTTGTTATCCATCTATCCATCCATCCTTTTTTTCCCAGCTACTGATGCCTTTCTACTTGCTCACTGCCCACAGTCATAATCAAAGTTCATTTATACTAATTATTCTGTTTATTGAGTGCAGCTGATTTGAGGAGGTCTGTGATTGTGAAAAGCAATTTATAAAATAATTGAACTTGATCTTGACTATATATGACACTTGCATGCACACGTTTGCAGTGAATAATTCATTTTTCATATTTAATTGCAATTAGGCAGAAAGAAGTTCATGAAATGAGATTCAGTCAGTGTGCATTTTTAAAAGGATTTTAAAAATACACAGGTTGTAATGCCATTAATGTACAAAACATTTACAATACTATACAATTTCAAAAATTACTAAACTATTTTTTTAATTATTATTAAAAAACTTGGGCTGTAATGATTTAGCAATACGATGCATATGTGAGTTTCTTCCGGGTCATTGGATTAATTCCCAAAGTTTATAAAACATTAACTTTAAGTAATTTAGGAGCTAAAAATGACCCAGATGTGTGAGCGTGTGAATCTGTGTGATTGGTCATTGCGCCGTGTGATTGGTCGGCCACTTATTTAGGATGTTAAATCTGGAATTAGCTACAGCTCCATTAAGACCAAATTAATTAGATGATTACAGACATGAATGAATATTCATATTCCATTTACAGGTCAAATGTTCATTTTACATTTTGTGGCATGAATTTGTGGATTTCAAATTTGTATTAAATTACATCAGCTAGTGTGTAAAGTAAATTATATCAGCTAGTGTGTAAAGTAAGTAAGTAAGCCATTCTTCTTTTTCTATGAAATTGTTCATAGAAGTCACAACTTTCTTCTTCAACATCATCATGGTTATGAGACTGAAATAAAAGTAATTAATAATAAAGTGATATATAGTTGAATAAAAAATGTATGTCATCAAATATTCAGAGTTCTTTTCTGACATTAAGTTTCTTGTCCATTGACACAGTGACCATATTCATTATTCAAGCATTCGGCAGGATTTTGACTGACATTGTAGAAGATGAAGGTCAGTTTATATAAAATGATGATGATGATGGTTAGTGAAACAGAAAGTAACTTTCTTTAAAAAAAAATACTAACTTGATAAAAAAAATGACTTACGCATACACGTGTTTGTTCTTGTTAGAATTCAAACGCACATCATTCTTAGGTATATTCCACTATTCATAGACTGTACATTAAACAGTGTCCATTTAATAATCATTTAAATAGTCTGCCAATTTATTTTCTGATATATACTTTGTTTGACTTAGCATGCTAGCATCTTTAGCATTTCTAGCATCATCACATGCTTGCTCAAAACATGTCGTGTTTCTCAAATCGATGTTTACTTATAAATAAATAAAAATAAATTACTAAAAATAAATAAAAAAATAAATTTCTTTTTTTATTAGCATGATTTGCTAGAAGGTGCTCAAGATGCGGCCATTAAAAACATAACATTTCTCATGCAACCTTCTATCGTTTTAGTGGTTCACATCATCCTATCAACTTTCAGTTTTCAGGAAAATGACGTGTTACACGATTAAGAGAATTATGAATAAGTTCAAGCGGAACCTCAAAATGAGGAATTGAGGTTAAGCAATGAAAGTACAAGAACAATAAATCTGGGACAATGTGTCTTGATAGATTATCTTTACAGAAAGAGTAATTTGGTGTTCTGTGCATGTATTTCCACACTGCAGCGATAATTCCCGTCTTCAGAATTTAAGAGAAATGGAAAACACTAGGTTGTATGAACATGTGCAAGCTGGAATTCACAAGCTTTTAACTAATGATGGCTAAGGTGTAGATCAGCAATATACTTTCAGGAATGTCAACCCGGAACAGCATTAGATGTCCCTAAGAGCACCATTAGAAGCAAGAGAACGAGACCGAGAAAAAGAGGGAAAAAAAAAGAATGGTCATAAGCTCAGAGGTCCTTATTATAACCTTCACCTTTTCCTTTGGTCTTGTTCGAAATATAAATCTCTCTCTCTCTCTCTCTCTCTCTCTCTCTCTCTCACACACACACACACACACACCTTTTTTCTTTGCCTTCCTCCCCAGAGGGACAAGCTGTAAAGAGGAACTTAACCTCTTACGGACAATCCGGACACCTGCACGCTGCCATGGCCCACTTTAACATCATTTAACTTTCTTCTTCTCTCCTCTGAGATTCAATGATAAAGGTTCTGTTAGAGACGAGTCACAGGTGCTAAAAATGCTACAAGAAAAAAAGTAGAACGAAGGCACCCCACTAAGCTTGTGGGAAGAGATCTCATCCTGTGACATCCACAGAGCAAAGTTGCGTAAAAAATAAAAAAATTAAAAAGTGAAACGTGCCAGAAAGCAGCGCTCTGTATTTGACACCCCGCCAGCTGCAATGACAGAGTGGAATCTATAGAAGGCGGAAATAATGAACTTTGTAGTGGTTGTCATCCAAAGATGAAAGTGAAAAGGTAGAAGACCTGGAAGCGGGAAAGAGGTTCCTCAAGCATCTTCTTCTCTTTACCTTCACTGAAGAAACACTCTGAGCACATTTTCACGATTGCAGAGGTGTAAAGAGTACCTGAACACCATACTTGAGTAAAAGTATGGATACCTGATTCTTAAAATTACTCCATTACAAGTCACCAAGCCAAGAATACATGAGTAAGTCGTAAAACTATCCAATTTTAAAATCGCTTAAGTATTTTACTCATACTGAGTTTAGGCTCAAACACACCAAGAAATGTGAAAACCTAGACACTTTTGAGGTTTTATCTCCAAATATAAAAATTAAATTTACCACCTCAATGTTTCTAGATGGCAGAACAAAATAGATTAATAAAAAGAACCAAAACTCAGTCTCAATCAAACTCTAATGTGCAAAAAAACAGTTGTGTAATCGCAAATTTACGTTCATTTGATTTAGCTATTAAATAGCATCGAGTATCTTCAGCACCCTGCATGTTGCGCAATATCACAAAGTAGCAAGTAATGTTAAGTGTCCCATTGAACATAATGGAGAAAAGAGTACAGCTACTCAAATGTAGTCAAGTAGAGAGTGAAATTTGCTTATACAAGTACAAAGTAGCCAAAAAATATTCAAGTTAACAAAGTGTATTTACTCAAGTTCTTTACACCTCTGCACTATTGTGCAAAAAGACATTTACAGGACACACTAAGTTTCAAAGTTGTGTTGATCTTGAGAGAGTTAGTGGAATTACACATATTAGGAAATGTATTACAGCACATTCATAACTAAAAAAATAATAAATCAGTTAAAATATAAAATATTTAAAAACATATTAAAGGCATGTTCAAAAACATGATGTGATTGAGAATGTGTCCTGCTCAGTGATTGGTCAGCCATCTGTCCAAGCTCTGTGTCTGCATGGGAAAGGAAAAAGCAATTCAGAAAAAAAGTAAAAAAAAAACAAAACGTCAAATGTGTTAAATCAATACAATGTTTGAACTTGTCAAGATTTGAACGTGCTATTTCTATGAACTAAAAATTGCTTATGTAAATACTATTCTAATTTACAAATAATAAATCATTACACAATGAAGTGAAAAGTGTTTATGTAGATGTGTCTGTTCAGATAAATCAAACGCACAGAAGTTAATTCCTCTTAACACCAGAGAACATGACGGAAAGTTCTCTTGGAGCACAGAAACAAGTCAGCTGGTGTCTCCGGGTTCTCCGTGTGAAAACAACTATGGAAATTGCTGGTCCTAGTGGAAAAGAAGGTGATAAAGGACAATCAAGACCAGGGCTTAATACTCCATGACATGTGAGCTGTACCCGGGGCTTCCACAAGGCTAAGGCTCTTTGAACAGTTTTTGGGGAGAACACCACAGGGCCTTCTGAATGTTGTCAGGGCGTCTGGAGAGCGACGGGCATTTTGCCACTGGTCACTGATCAGGCCCGTGCGAGACATCAGCGAGGATTGGTTTAGACGCCTGTGGGCGGATTACATACACTTGAAGCCACACCCTCAGGAGACCAGCGTCACATAGTAGCGTATAGAATGGAATAGAATGCCTTTATTGTCATTGTATCACAGGGTTACAATGAAATTCGAAATGCTACTCTGTTTGGTACCAAAAGAAAGATGAGATAATGGTAAAATATACTCACTTAATAACCAATATAAATAACTACAATATATTGAAATATGGTCCAAAATATAGATTCCAGAAATGATTTAAATATAACACAGGATACAATAACTCGAGAAAAATGCAATTGTTAATATACACAGTGCAAAGTGTGTTGACTTTATGTATACTGAAAAGAGAGAGAAACAAAACATCAGATTTAGATCTTCTTGATAATGGTGTCTAATGCCGTGCCAAACATCTGCTTTTCCTGCTGACGAACCGCACAGAGAAGATATAACTGTCGACTAGCTTGTGCAGCAATGAGGACAGTAAATCTTTACATTTACACTGTGTAATTTTGAATGGCATCTCGTTGTACCTGCTGATAAAGACATGTAGACAAACTGAGAAGTGAGACCATGGGATATTTCCTTTTTGAAGAATTTTCATTTAAAACCACTCAAAGTTTATTCTGCTGCTTGAGGAACCTTACCCATTCATCGTTGAACTGGTTCACACACCTTAATGGTGGAAAAAAAAAATAACCAATGTTCATTAGAATCATGTAATTTTCCAAAGTATGGGTGTCAGTTAATTGGTGAAATGCTGCAGTTTGATTGCTTTTGTTTCAAAATCCAAAAAATGAAATCCTGTCTTTGAATCCTGTCTCCTGACTTGGTAATTGAATGAAACATAAATGCGTATTTAATACAGCATTTAATACATACAACATTTCTTCCTTTTTCCTTCCCCTTCCTTCTTTACTTCCTCCCTTCCTTCTTCCTTTCCTTCAAGAGATGGAAAAGATGCTCCCTGAGAAAGCGTCATTGCTATTTGCACGTCCTTCCAACCTTTGACTCTGTTAGTGTGTGCGAGGATGATTTATGACTAAATGGATTAAAACAAGGGCGGCACATTGGCACAGTGGGTAGCGCTGTTGCCTCACAGAGGGTCCTGATTCAGACTAATGTTCCAGACCCGGTCAGAGTCTGTGTGTTCGGAGTTTGCATGTTCTCCCAATGTCTGCATGTTTTTATATGGGTCTCCAATTTCTTTAGACACCTACAATGTATTTTAAAACTATATCTTTGTAAAATCTAAAATAAAATGCCATCAGGAGAATTGGAGACAGAAAAGGTTAGAGTGTGAATCTATGAACTGGTAAACAACCAATCACAGAGCTGGACACAGTCATACAGTGTATGCTCCGCCCAAATTAGCTAGGATTTCCGAGATTTGAGAAGTGGTTTAGAAAAATGATGGATGGATGGATTTTGGTGAGCTTTCATATATCATAGTAAGTCATTATCATGAACACTGTCTTACGTGATCTACTGTATTTATTGCTTTAAAACCTTTGTTAAAGCTAATTTATCAATCAGTTCCATGTGTATTTCAACATTCCCAAGACGATAATTCATAAATATACACAGATTTTTTTCCACACTTATTTATAGGTGTTTTTTGGATGCAAATAACTATCATTATCTTTCATTCCTCCTGTTTCTCTCTCTCACTCTTCCTCTTCATGTGAGTTTCCTTGTGGGGCAGATTCAATCAGCATGAGTTCAGAACGGTTCTCATCAGAGAGCCAGGTTGAGCGGCCTGCCTCCTCCGCTTACTGTATGTATCTATCTTTAGCGCTGATGCAAACTCAGCACTTATTCCGCGACTACTTTTAAAACATCAAAAGTAAGCCTTCCGGGTCCTTTCAACTCTGTGAAAACAAAAGAAGTGTGAAGAAGGTGGAAGAGGCGGCAGCGAGAGAGCATCGGAAGTGAACCTGCAAAGATTTCAGTAGAGAATATTTTGGGCTGAAACGCATACACACACACACACACACACACACACACACGCACACACACACACACACACACGCACAGCATCAATCGAGGCATTTTGCATGTTCTGAAAACCATACTTGAGTGAAAATATCTCACTGTAAAAATTACTCCATTGCAAGTTACAAGTCACCAATGCCAAAATGATTTGAGTTAAAAGTTGTAAACTATACAATTTTTAAAAAACTTTACACGTACTGTTCTTTACTAAGTTCTTTACTTATTTAAGTTTTTTACACGTACTGAATTTAGGCTCAAAAACACCAAAAGCTAGAAACTATTTATGAGATTGTATTTCCTAATATAGCAATAAAAATTAACTCCTCAGAGTTTCAAAAAGGCAGAACAAGCAGATAAAAAAGAACAAACTCATTCTCAGTCAAACTCAAGTGTAACCCGATTTCGCTTATAATTAGCATCTAGTACCATCAGCGTCCTGCAGATGGCGGTATAAAAAATATGGCGATTTATCGCAAACAATCACAACGTAATAGGTAACGATAAGTGGCTTTTCAAATGTAGTTGAGTAAAGAGTACAGATACTGAGTCAAAAATGTTGTCAAGTAAAGGGTAAAATTTGCTTAGATTTTTGAAAGTCGGTATGAGCAGGCAAAGCAGCCAAAAAAATAAAATAAAACTCAAGTCAATTTACTCAAGTACTTTACACCACTGCTTTTGCTTGCAGGGTTACCTTTTTCAATTTTCGTTTTTTTTCTATAGTTTGATACACGCATTTAAAGAAAATCATGTCTTGTTCTGTGATTGGTTGGCCACCAATCCAAGGTGTGTACCACCCTCAAGCCCAAAATTGCTGTGATTGTTTCCAGACCTAGAAATGGAAAGCAGATACAGAAAATGGCGAGATGTCGGGTGGAGAATTTGCAGGATCACATACATAAATTTACCTGGTTTGAGTCAATTAACTGGAGGCTAGAAAAGAAAGTAATAAATGAGTGGGTCACCATGAGGTGAGGTGTAAAATCCGAGGATAATTATGAGGGCAGGTCAGAGCAGAGAAGGATGAGGTGAAGGTGGTCTTCACCATGAGATGATGAATGTTTAGAGGAAGGTCATCCTGCATGGGCATATTATAGTGTAATTTATTTATACTTTTGGATGAAATTGCACTTTCATCTAGCGAACATTGCCTGTAATTGTGTGACTATATGTCATCCTATGAGAATTAGGATGGATGTAATGCAATTGTAAAAAATGTCCCCAAATACGTTCGTAAAGCCCCAGTTTAACTTCATTAAGTGAAAAGACAAGCACATTCAAGCCAGCGGAAAGTTTTCAAAACTGAATAAACAAGAAGCCGTTTTTCCCCTTGTGTCCTGGAATAGTTCCTCCGACTTGAACATCAGAGTCAATTATTTCATGGCCTGCAGTGTATTTTACGGGGTTCACAAAAGTGGCCAAACTCAGGTACGTGATCAACTCCCTTTAAAGCCAATTTACCGAATCGCAGTTAGCGCCATCTGACATTACTATGTCTGAAGAGTAGAAGCTGCCATGCCTCCTCAGGCCCTAAAAGACCTGTGTGTTCCTGAATGTGGTTAATCTATTAGAAATAAGTCAAGCTGAACCAGTGCCAGAGGACATGCCTGTGTTGTCAATCTTCCGTTCCATCTTTTCATTGTGTTCTTGTAGACATATGACAGTGGCTAAAATAGCTAATTTCATTGTTTCAATTTGATTTTCAAAATATTATGAGGAAAATAAATCAAAAACACTGACAATGAAAACAGAGCTAATTTTTCAATTACATAAACCCTGAAAAAAAACAGTTTAAAGCATTTTGAAAGAACATCTGCCAGCTAAAGCTGATTAAAAGTAATCTCTGCCAACATCCACACATGAATGAACTTTTCACATCAGTGTGAATAAATATATTATACTGTAAAAAATCATAAACATAACAACATTTCAGAACTGTCAGAATACCAGTCCTCATCATTCCAAAACAAAAGATGTTGAAGTAGTTTTCATGTTTATGTCTGTCTAAAATCTAAGTTTGGACTTTTTTTCCAGCTCTTCTTTTGTTTTGATGCAATTTGAGATATGTTTTATAAATCCTTTCACTTGGATTTAGAACAAAACATTGATACAGCGATAATTCACTCTTGCCTTAACCCCGTAATCTTTTCCGGTGTGGAGCTGTTGTAAATTAATTCATTTTCTAGGGACTTTTCACAAGGTTACACAGTTAATATATATCAGATTGTATTGTGATATTTAACTAATCAACACATTTATTTGTCATAACCTTCTTAAAGCAGTTTCATATACTGACATCGGAGTTCCTCCATTTCCAGAAGTTACAGGTGGAATTTTCTTTTGCTTAAAATAATCCACCACCCAGTGGCATATATTCGATTAGTCCTGTATCAATTTGGAGTCCTGTATTTATACAAATTGTCTTAAAAAAGCTTTCTCAAAAATGTTATTTAAAAGGTTAAAGGTTGATAATAAAAACCTCTTCAAAATTCATTGACCACATTTACACTAAACTGGTACAAGTTTCACTTTTTTTTTTTTTCACAAGTTTTGGTACAAGTCAGTTCACAATGTCAAGTCACAAATTATGTTACTAATCCACAAAAGAACGTAAATTCAAGGTTTGTATACTAATGTGGGGTCCAATGTCAACTTGTGGGGACCTTTCAGCTGCTTCCCACAATTTTGACGACCTTTCTAGTGTTCATAAATTGAATTTTAGTTTAAGTTAGAATTAAGTTTTAGTTAGGATTGAGGTTAGGGTTAGTCTTGCATAGGTAAAGAATGCATTTCAGTCAAGGGTGAACTCATACTTTTATACACCTCCAAGTGTGTGTGTGTGTGTGTGTGTGTGTGTTATGCCATATTGTGGCACTTTCTGGAATTTTCAGACTTGATGGCTAAATCCCGGGATTTGATATTGATCGTACATTGACCATTTGTCGGGATGGTAAAGCGAACAACCACTTTTCAACCCATGGCCATACCACACACACACACACACACACACACACACACGCACACGCACACACACACTCACACACACACACACACACACACCTATAAAAAATTTTTTATTTTTGTCCTCAGACACTTTGTGGTGTAATTTTGGATTTGCACAGGCCAGGACAAGCCGAAAACCTGGCAAGGCTCTAAACATATTTATATATTTATTGAACCGTTGGCACTGATTGGGCAGCTCTCCACAAATGGTGCAACTGGGGTCTGTATTAGAGCAAGCTGGTGTAACAGGCACAAATATGAATAATTGAACATTGTGGCTCTTCTCTGATAGTGCTTGATTCATTTGCTGCCTCCAACCAGGATGAGGTAGCGCCAATTATTTTAAAACCCTTGACCATTCTTTCGAGCACAACCCCCACCCCACTGCCAACCACTCCATCCACTATCATCTCTGTTCTGTTTTTACTGCTCCACGCTCGGTCTCTCTCCCTGGGCTGACTGCAGTATTGATCATGCCAAGAAAGCCTTGCTAACAGACCCTAGGCCCAATGTTAGGGCTAACAAGGTGAGAAATGATAATGGAAGAGAACGGAGGCACGATGCCTGAGTGGTCTGCTCCGACCTCAGCCTGCTATTAGTATTCTCGCTACATGATCATCCAATTTATTGTTCTTCTGGGGATTCGAGAGAAAGGTCCTAGCCTGAGAACTCTTTCTTATATTTTCTCTTCCAATCCAGCTCACCTTCTGTATTTTAGCTCATTCTTCTCATCATGACAGAACATCCTCTGCCAAACCACAGGATGTGTGAGAAATTAATAATACAGAGTTATTTGGTAAGGCTTTTAAATGCATGGGTGTATGTCAAAGAGATGAGAATAGGGACAGTTTGCAGAATTTGAAAGCCTTTTTTTGCGCATTTTTTATTCACTTGGCATCCACCGAGCTGATCCAACAGACTTTTCTGAAGGGATTAGATGTGTGCCAAGGTGAGTGAGAGGTCGTTCTTTGTTGACACCTTATCAAGTTCACATCCGCCAGACAAACCCTGTGTGTTTCAAACAAATATGACAAGAGATATCCAAATCAATTTTTGGCGCCTTCAATTTTTTCTCTCACATCAGGCTGCATTTTGCACTGGTTCTGAATCTTTTAAACCACAAGTTTTGTCCTTCTACATTGCCGTGCCTCACACCATCTCAACAAATAGATTAAAAGGATTTTTCTCTGTGTTGAAAAACAAACCGACATAATCAGCTTGAGAAGCAGATAATGGAAAATATGCTTTAAGTGATTCTTAACCCTCCTATTTTGTTCAAACTATTATGTTCAAACTTTAAAAATAATAAAAATATACTCAAAGGTACTTTTTCCACTTTGAATCTTCCTCTGCTTGTCTTGGTTATTGTAATCTACAAATTAACTAAAAATTGTTCAGTTCATATGTTTGTAACACCCGTTATATGTTTTTGTTACAATGAAAATGCTCGAGTCAATTTTACCCTTCAGACAAAATGGAAACTAAAGAGTCAGAAAGATCAAATACTATTTATTTATTTGCAACAATGAGACATAATGTAATACATCGCTGTCTCAGTCTCACACACTCTCTCTCATACACACATGCACAAGGTTTTGGGGAACTTTTTTGATTCGGACATATGCATAATAAAAGGCCCCAGTGTGAAATTGACCCGCGGACATCATTGATGTTCCTTAGAAACGGACATAATAGGAGGGTTAATTTTTGACAATATGTAGATAAGAGTTTAAATATCAGGTTTTATGAAACCATGATGTCCAAGACCTGTTTTGATTGTACTATTTGAAAAGCGTTTTGTTTTTTTTTGCGCCTTTTCTTATCTTATTAAAGTTCCTTCATAATGTTCCTTCAAGTTGTAATCTAGTTCGTTCTTCCCCTCCAAATCCTGTAACCTAGGCCATCACTCCCACAATCATTGCACCATTCTCACACTTCTCTAACGTATATACCCGTGTTTTGAACCACTTTCGCAATGGTTTACAATGACTTATTTTTCTCACCTTATCTTCGGCGAGGGGGATGTGGAGATGAGTGTATTCCAGTTTGATTGCAATTGATTTTACCCTATGCAAAATTCAATTGCCGGAGTATACAGTCTATTCACATCCAATTGTTCCTGTCTCTGGTATCAGCACATCAAGGTCCAGTTCGTATTGTTCATCTCACTTGAATGTGTGATAAATGGTCCACTAATGGAACTTAATTTAACACCAAAGTGGTGCTGATATTGAAGATGGTGAACAATCCATATACGATTAGCCGACAAACCCACATTTTGCTGACAATAATAGTTAGAATACAAACTAGATTTCAATACAATTACAATTCCCTCAAGATGGACCAACCATATACATTGCAACACGGTTGTTGTTTCACTATTCACTATTGAGGTTGGTGTACTTGTTTCACTATTGCCACTCACAGGAGTACCACAAGGCTGTGTGCTGAGCCCCTTCGACTTTTCTACATACACGTAAATCTTTTACATTGTCATGTTTAACTGTGGATTATATGTTAGTTACCCCTAAAACATGCTAACATTTTTATATACAATCTGTATGTCTGTCTGTTTAGTTTGTGCTCTTTGTCATACTCACTCATTTACTTATAGTAATTTACATCTTATATAGATCTGCAATTGAAGAGACATGTGTTATGATAAATGACATAATTGTGATTTGTGATTGTGATCACACACACATATGTATGCACATTATTTCTGTGTGTGACTGAACCAGCGCCTTGCAACTATTACTGTGACATTAAACCAGAATGTGCAACAATATATTTAACACAGTGTAATAACTTTGCTGAAAGAGGACTTTTATGGCTTAATAAATATGCTGCCTTTTAAAAACCTACTGTTAGCACTTGATTATTGTTCAGTTCAGGGACAGAGAGTATTTCCTGCCACATTACTTTAGAACAAAAAAGCTTCCTTGCTCTGACTTGTTAAAAAGTAAAGTTAAAAGTTGCTGTGAAAGAAATCATGGTGCATTTAACCCTGGCTTGTGGTGTAGTGTTTAAAAATGTGCATCCAAAAACTAATCGTAAAAAGGTCCAAGTAAACAATCTCATCGGTGGACTTGTATGCATTGACCTCAGAAACTGTTTATCCTCTTATAGTCATTTAGATTTTCCCTCAGTGAGTTGAACACAGCAGCTAAATTAAGCAGAAAATGGAGTGCAGTTAGCATCTTAAATCATTTTATATACATGTAAAGTATCTGTGTGTACGTACGCAAATTATTTACTTTTACGTTTCACCAGTAGTAAACAAGACGTGCCAATGAACAAATATAAGGAGCGAATAATGTGAAAAAGGGTCATGTAAAAGACGTAGGTAGCCAGTGGCCCTAGCAGTGCAAATGGTTTTAGAAGATAGTGTGAAAAGTAAAGGCAGGATTAGTGTTGAGCCTCTGAGATGTGAGTTCAGGAGACTGAGCGGGGAGGAAGAAGCTGTGACCACCCCACATCTCCAGGTGGGAGGGGAGTAAACGGTCCACAGTTCAGCTGAGAGGAGTGTTTGAGATCATCTCATTCAGAAGATGAGAGGAAGACGTCCATCCTTCATGAGGCACAACAACTCACTCCAGCTTCAGAACTAATTTGTTATAGATAAATAATTTGTAATTGTAGTTTCATTTTTGTAAAAAAGGTAAGAAGTACAAGACACAGATTAATTCAGATTAAATTAAAATACAAAAAATGATTGTAATTTCATAATATTCAAATACAAGAAGAAATACAAAAAATAGAGCAATTTTGATATAATTTGAATGCAACAAATTGTTGAAAAAAAACCAGCATGTTTCGTTTAAAATTAAATTGTGTGAGGGGAAAAGAAAAAGCTTGAAAGAAATGCATTTAAAGCTCANNNNAAATAAAGTACTGTCAGGTTTGGTTAACTGGACAGGTGACCATCATCTAATCTAATCTGAGTCATGTAAATAAGGTGGTGTCCCTCCCATTGTCAGTGTATTTTTTTTTGTGTGTGTGTGTTTTCTTTATTTTATTATTTTGCTTCCATGTTCAGTGAACCCAGAGTGTTCTCTGAATAATGAACAATATTTTTTGCTATTTGAAGACAGTTGGTAGAACTGGTCTACACTCTCTGAAGTTTGCATGTTCTGCTCATGTTCATCCCACGCGTTTTTGGAAAGACAGGAAAGACTCCAACTTTAAAACCATAAATTAAAGTTGAGAAAAGTATGAAGCTTTATGAATGGATGGTTAAAGCTGATTCAAGTGTTTGATTCCAGAAGTCAATAACAAGTGCAGTAGGCTTTCATTTTTATTTATATATTGATTTCAGAGCAACCTCAACTTTGTAAAGTTCTTCCCTTTGGCATGTGGAGTATTTGTGGACGGTCTCTCTTCTGTCTTATCCAGCTTGTAAGGAGGATCCATGGGATACCTAAAACCTTTGATATGTTTTAAACCCATCTGCTGACTGGTAGAGAAAGTTGCGGAATGCTAATTTATTTAAATGCACCTTTCTGTCTGTTGTGGGTTTTGCTTTGAAACTTGTGTTCAAAAAGCAGAGTTCTTTTGAAGCATCTGCTTTTATTCTGAGTTGAAAAATAATCCCTACAAGTCATTAAAGGTGGCAACTGTTTGCTTGCCTGTGTGATCATTAATGATAATGATTTAAGCATAAAAAAAAAACTTTTCAGTAGTTTTAAGTCAATTTCATTCTTTATGCATTTAAGATTTTTTTTATGCTTTTAAGGCGATTGTTAAGATTTTCTGTCTAACCAGTCAGCATGCAATTTCAACGTTTTCTGTGAATATGTTGACCAGTCAGGACCAATATTTTGCCCTAATAAAAAAATGAATTTAATTGGTTTAATTAATTCACAAGGCATTATTTTTTCCTTCAAGAATTCAACTTTCTAAGTGACACATACATTCATAACCATAACATGGGACAAACATAGAACAGTGGAAGGTATTTTATGCTTGCTAATTGTTTTTTACTATAGTCTGCATTACTAATTTACTTTGGCAAAATAGCTAAATAGCACGTAGCATCAAAATAGCTTATGCTAAATGCTAAAATGCTAGCATATTTTTTTCTAGTCATATTTTTATCTAGTACCCCCAAAAAGTATGGTTTACAAGTAAGAACCCAAAGTCTGTATGTGTATGCAAGGCAGTGGTCTCCTTTGTTACTCGGGAACATGAAACATTTCCTGACTCTTCACAGTTCTTTGGATAAACGCATTGATTCTGAACATCTGTAATGTGGAGAGAGCGCAGAGATGGCCGTTCTTGAAAGCCCCTGGAGCACATGGGAAATTGTCTTGTTCAAGGACACGATGATAGTGGCCACTGGAGGTTGGCGGATTTGATTTGAACCATGGCCTTTCAGTTGGCAGTGAAAGTCCTTGCATTACAGGCGCCTCTTGGCACCTTCACGTATCTTTTCCAAACGTGCTATTAATCTCACACACTTGTAGAAATAATTTTGTTTAGGTAGTTTTTTTTATAGAAATAGAATAGAAAGCCTTTGTGCCTGTGCACATATAGAACGTGGATTATACAAATGTACCGTGAAATTAAGAACGTCTTCTATTCAGTGCAACAGGCAAGAGACATTTACAGTACAAAAGTGTTTTGTATGATATTGCACATGGGTTTTTTTGCCTTTGAAATAATATATACATTGGAGAACTGTATACAGTATATCTGTACATAATGGTGGTACTTTTAGCAATAGTGATGGGGTACTGATATGACACTGAGGACATAAAAGATACTGTTATATAAGTGGAACCAAATATTTTATTTTGCTAAATCTATAACTTTTGTTTTTTATATTTGTTCTTGATCGTTTCTCTAGACATGAGTATTTTAGTTTTATTAGTGTACAGAGGTGTATAGAGTACCTGAGAACCATACTTGGGAAAAAGTATGATTGCCTTACCGCATACATTACTCAATCACAAGTTACCAGTCACAAATTCCAAGTAGAGTTGAGTAAAAGTAAAAACAATTTTAAATAACGTGGGTACTTTACTCCTATTTAATTTCGGTTCAAATAATGCCACGGAGTGTGAAAAACCAGAAACTACTTATTTATTTATTATTTCCTAATTAATAGTATTATTTCCTAATATTGAAATACAGTTTAACACCTCAATATTTCATAATGGCTGAAGAAAAGGCAAACTCCAAAACTAAAATGTGCAAAAAGGTGCAACCGCTAATTTTTAGCTGATAAATAGCATCCTTCAGCATCCTGCAGATGGCGATATCACCTTGTCCACCAAAGAAACTAACCGCGGTAGAAAAAGATGTCGACTTGTCATGCACAATCACAATGTAACAAGTAATAGTAAGTGTCCAATCAAATGAAGTGGAGTAAGGATTACTGATACTCAAACAGAAATCATCGCAATTTTATCAGTACAAGTACAAAGTAGCCCAAAAATTACTTAAAGTAACAAAGTCCATTCACTCAAGTACTTTAAACCGCAGGTTGTGTATCATCAAATGGGTGTTGTGCGGGCGCTGTTGTCTCAGCGAGAAGAACTTTCCAGACCAAGTCCAAAGGCCTTGAATAAAATAAAATATTATAAAATTACTGGGATGCATGAGGGGGTCCGTGTCAAGGACAGTTGTGAAACCCACCGGACCGGGATGTGAACTGACAAAGCTTAAGTGGCATGTCCAACTCTCTACCGCTGGACTGCCACATCTAAAGATCAGGCTCAGAGTTGCTGAGTTTAGCTTCAGCATCTATTGCCCAGAAATAAAAAGTGGTCCAGAAAATGGATGGATGAACGGATGGATGATATAATCAGATACAGTGAACGCTCCTCTGCCATTGAAGTAATGCATCATTAATTCTCAAAACTAGACAGTCGCTTTAGGTTGAACACAGCAATAAATTACAGATCAAAATAATTTAGAAATGGATAAAGCCTATGAAGAAGGTTCCATTGTTGTGTAAGACAGTAGGAATCAGATCCAGTTTATGATGCATACCATTGAAAGAGTAAGAGACCAGTACGTTTAATATAATGCAAGCTAAATTTTCAAGGCATAGATGCCGCAAACTATTTTTTGTATTTAGCTGCTTCAGCAAACAACAGGGCTGCATTTATCAGAAAAACACAAGGCTTGTGGCTCCACATTTCAAACTAATTGCTGTCAAAATGCAATTGCCTTCTCTGAATCTGAAATATTAAAGATAAAGGGCCAAAATTATACCGTGAGTCAAAACTAAAGGAGCACGAAGCAGGAAGTTTGTACCTCATTATAGGTAAATGGTACTGCAGCATTCTATCATTTATCTCTCTAGATTTGAAATAAATACGCACATTACCACTGCTTCCATTACAACTGCTTTCGAAGTTTCTGGTACAGAAAACTCAAGCGCAGACTTTATTTTTTTTAATTTACTACCGGTACTTTTTTTTGTTGCTTCTACTGTTTATTAATTAAAAAATGTATTATTTATTTTTTTTTGTTTTTATTCATTTCTCAAAAAAATGTTGGTGTTTTTGTGAGTTTGGCTTTTGTGGTCCAATGGTTTAGCAAATTGTTTTCAAGTGATGTCTGATCCGGATCCCGCTCGGACTGGTTCTACACCTGATGTCCTTGAGCAAGTCTTAAGGCTGCCCACTGCTCCGGGTTTGTGTGTGTTCACTTCACAGTGTGTGTATAACAAAGGATGGTTCAATTCAGAGCACAATTTTGATATGGTCTCTAGCCTAGTAGATGTATTGATTACCTGTTACAGTATATTGATTACCTGAAAACCATACTTGAGTAAAAGTACAACTACCTTATTGTAAAAATGACATTCCAAGAAGACTTAAAAGAGTAAAAGTAGCAAAGTATCCAATTTGAAAGTATTTTACTCTGCTCAAAAAGAGATATGAAAAAAAACAGAATGACGTTTCACTTTGTGATATAGAAAGTAAAAATGTTATTGAGAAACTATTTGTTACATTTCTCAATGTTTTAAAATGGCAAAACAAAATACAAAAAAAACGGAAAAGACGTCTGTCAAACTAAATTCACTGATGTAACAATGTAATAGGGGTGGACCATACGAGAGAAAAATCGAAAAACGATACTTTTGTGTCCAGACGGTATCGGTATAATCTCAAGGGTGACCAGACTTTTCGACCCAGGTCGTTTGGCCCTCGGGGCTTTGGACCCGGACAATTGATCCTTAGGACTATTGGACACTCGGATGGTTAGACCCGTGACAATTAGACCCGAGTTTCGTCACGCGGCTTATTAAGAATCATATCTTCGGCCGTGTAAGCTAGACATTTGGGAGGCGGCTCCTTTGCATTTACTCCAGCGAAGAAGCATAACTTTGCCCCTATTCGAGCGCCTTTGTCCCGCAAAGAAGCACTTATAACGGTGGATTGACCGGCGCCGCGGCTTATTAAAATTCATATCTTCATGCCCGTGCGAGCTAGAAATTTGACAGGCGTGAGTTAAAACCCATTCGGATCGAAGTTCGTTTTAGCGACGATTTTCATCCACGGGATCGCACGTAATCGGTCCTGATCGGCCCGCGGTTTCAGTTCATGCAGGGCGCGCAGCCGCTTTGCTTAAACAGCTTTCCAAATTGCCGATACTTGTTTATCCCAAAAGCGTGTGGTGAAATACACAAAGTATGCTAAAGAACAGTCCAAACGACAAGGCCGAAGATATGATTCTTAAAAAAGCCGCATGACGAAACTCGGGTCTAATTGTCACGGGTCTAACCATCCGAGTGTCCAATAGTCCTAAGGATCAATCGTCCGGGTCCAAAGCCCCGAGGGCCAAACGACCTGGGTACAAACCCCCCTAAATCGTCTGACTGTATCCACGATATTGCGAAAACCATATTGTGGCACAACTAGATACTGGTTTTCACTTTAACATAGTTAACAATTAAAAAATGTAACGAATAAGTTTTTATTCAATCGTAGTGGAGTAAAGAGTACATATGCACAATAAAAAATGTAGTTAAGTAGAGATTAAAAGTTGCTTATATTTTTGATACTCGGTACAAGTGAGTACTGAGACAGTTTTGAGACAGTTGTAACTGTGAAAAGCGCCCTACAAATGCACTGAACTTGAACTTACAAGTACAAAGTAGCTGAAAAACACTCAAGTAACGTAACCATGTCCATCTACTCAAGTACTTTATACCACTGTGACAAAATCACTTTCTCAACTTTCTTTCAAGAATGACGCTGTTATGCCTGAAACATCGCTCACACCTGCTCGTACCACAGCCAGACCGTTTAAGTCGCACGTTGTCCATGTTGCTTTTTGCTGTAGTCTGGATAAGTTCCTTCTCACTTCCCACTGACAATGAAAAATGTTCTAGCATGTAGCTGAATCACAGGCTTCAGTGGACAGGGTAATTTTGATGCATTTCAAGGAGAGTGTACTTAACACTTGATCACTCCAGTGGAGGTTAATGACACTTCATACGTCCACGTCTGACTGATGATGAATTGACCTTTATAGAGTGCAAAAGGTCAGAGGGCTGGGTGGTGCACTGGCCTTTGCTAAGGAGCCATTAGATGATCTTGCAGTTCGTCTTGATGGGAAAAGATGGGAAAATGTCCTTTTTACACGGATAATGGCGGCTAATTGCTACGATATAATGGTATTTTTTATGTGCAATGGAAGCTATTTGTATTTTACTGGTATGGTCTTTCATTCCGAGGCCTTTACCCTACTGTCAGCATCGTGGTGTTATTAGCAAGATGCTAAGGACATGCAAAGCAAGCAAACATCTCGATTCGTTAACAAGGCAATGGCGGTTGGCTCGAGGCGATGATGTAATTACACGAGCAGTACTTTCTCTTCTTGAAGACATGCTAACTGACTGAATTATAGTAGGATTGCACTGCTGGACTATTGAAACGCTGCCACGTTGGAAAGTGTCCACAATCAATGCCGGACTCCAAACTTAAGCTGCGGGAAGAAATTATGACAATGTAAAACTATTTACTTATATATAAATAATAAATTAAGACTTAGAAAATATGCATGTTGGGAAATATGAAACAGATGCCAAAGTCACTTTAACTATGAAGTAAGAAATCTGTCAATGAAAAAAAAAATTAAAAAACTTAAATCAAGTAAAATTTTCTGCCAATGGGGTGAGAAAAGTTTACTTGGCAAGACAATTTGAAACAAGCTAATTAATCTTTCTTTCTTAATTCTAAGATAATTAATTTCTCTTGTAAGAAAAAAAAAACAAGATTTATTGTTTAATTTCAAGATTTATTGGCTTGTTAAGAATTAATTGATTAATTTTTGCGTTGCAGACTTGGGAACACAACTAAGACAGGCAAATGATAGCACGTATACATCGCTACAGAAAACAGACGGTTTCGAGTGAAAATGTGATTTATTTTGTTTTTTTTATCTGAGTCAAATATTGAGGTGAACATTAATAACAATTAACAAATATTAGTCAAACAACAACGTCAGATATATGTACTGCATTTTAGAGACATTAAGGTGCATTTAAATTCCTAAACAATGTGTGACTTAAAATCCAGAAGTGCTTTATAAGTAAAAAAAAAAAAAGATCAGCCGTTTATCAACAGTGCACCTCACTATCCGGAAAATATGATCAAATAAAGTGACTGAATCTTAACAGAACCTTCTTAATTTATATATCTGTTACATCAATTCTTCCATGAATTTGCTCCTTCCTTACTTGAGAAAGACCCATCGAAATAAAAATAAAAGTCCCCGCTTACGCAACTCCCATTCATTTTTTTTGTTCTCTTTTTAGACCCATTGCCTTGGCATTTGCAGGTCCTGGTTTGAGAGGTGCACACTGACACAGTCCATCCCAATGAAGCAGTGATAGTGGTCCTACTTATTGCTGGCATTGCAAATTAAACTCCCAAGCTAGTCGTAGACGAGATGGACTATAACTCAGAAATATCCCCCGAGCACCCTTGAAATGATAAAGAGTTAGTCACAGTGCAAAAGGCAAAAACTCTGTGGCCACAAAATGTACAAACACATGTAAGTTTGACAAAGACATAACATTGGGAAAAAAGCACATAAAAACCTACAGTAATGTAAATTAAAAATAGGTACATATTTTAATTAATACTTTATCAAATTGTACGTTTAGCATCACTGAATTTGTATTCTTGTTCCACGCAAGCAGTCTTCTTGAAAAGTAATATTTTACAAACATTAATGGGTCATAATGGGTCATTCTACAAACATTAATTTTTGCGTTTGCACTAAAGGTGTGTGATTTGACTTACAGTAGCTGCGCTTTTTTAACGTGTTGTTCGTAATTATTTGTTTAAATATAGTTGGGAAGTTGTTAAAATTTAGAGATAACATGTAATTCCAATTGACAGATTACCATTTACCGTAACTTTTTATTTATCTTTAAATTTGTTGAGATGTTAGGTTAACAGTAGATCGTTTCACATCCGCAGTGTGACAGTTACTGTACTGGACATCTTGGTAACCAAACAGATCTGAGTTCCAGAGCCAGAATGAAAGTGGCACAGATCAGTCTGAATATCCTCTCAAATTTAAATCATTTCCCAGGGAGTCTGTCGAATGCAATCCCTCGATGTTAAACACCCTTACAAAAAGCAGTACCACCAGTCCATACTAGAGAGATGTTGTCTTTGATGATCACCACGACCAGCACATTTAAAAGGCTTTACAAAATATTAAACTTTTGTTTAAAAAATGGCCAGAACTAGATCTCAAATAAAGTTTTACGTAAGTGTAGCTTTATAAAACTTCCCTCTCTCTGTAGCAGAACATGTTTGTGCAAATGTTTGTATGTGTTCAAATAGATCAAGTTAGATTCCATTTATAAACTTAGTAATTAGACCAATTATTTTTGCATTGGTTAGACTTGATTTAAAAAAAAACTGTGACTACTGTAAAACTCACGTGGTTTACTTACCTAAATGCCAAAATTCCTCCTCTATCTGTTCAATGTACATCAAGCCATTTTGTCTCGCTTGTTAATAGCTCTTTACCAAATTGTCGAAGTAAAGCTGCTTTGAAATGGCAACATATTATTGATGTCTTATTGTTGAGTGGAAATCACTCTACGTTTCTCAAATGGGGAGAAAAAAAAAAAGAAAGTGAGTGCTAATTTGGCCACTAGGGACAAAATTGAAATTGTGCTTTACATTTAAACCTTTTAGTTAAGTTACACACACCCACAAACCCGGAGCAGTGGGCAGCCTTAGTGGTGTCGTTGTTGTCAAACAAGCTGGTGAAGGATTCGAACCTGCAACCTCAATTTCTCATCACTGGACCACAACGGCCCAAAGAGATGTATGAACAACACCGAAGACTGATCTTATACAAGTGCAACGTTCTAAACAAATATGGATTGAAATGAATGGCTGGAAGGATCCCGTCACCAGCAGGCGGGTGAAAAGGATGAATAAAGGAAAGTAAGGAAAGACATTTATCAAGGACATTAGAAAGCTCGAGCAGGATTTTCGGCTGAGGCTAGAACACTTTGATAAATTGGCACCTGGGCTCATTTGGCCCTAGCATAAGAGAGCGACGCCAGCATATTTTAAACCATTAAGGGCTAAAGTTAGCCTTCCCTACCTGCCATCAATCATAGCCTCAAGTCCCTTAGCTTGAGCTAATGCTCCGCGCTGTAGAGGCCTGAAGAACAAATGTTTCATTCTCCTCTGATAATCAGTTCTGTTTTTGCAACCATGGCTTGGTTAAATAGGAAGTCAGATGGGTGGATAATGTTCGTACAAACCATTGAGGATGGAGTGTTCCTTGCCTCAGGTCTACAGAGCCATCTCGGTAAAAACGAGCACAATTCTTGCACCAGGCCGAAAAATGCTATAGGCTATCACACTTATTTTTCAACACTTTTTGGTTTGGTACGTTTTTTTCTCACTCATTGTTTTCTTAAGACTCCCACAGATTAAAACCGCGCGGACAAGAGCTATAGAATGCGCGGGATGCTGTTTAAAAAGTCTGTGTGTGTTTAAGATTACCATAAACTGTGACATTTTAACCTTCACGTGGTATTTACTTAAGTTGGGTGAAATTGCTTTTGTGACCAGAAAATTGCAGTCGTAGATGTTGAATGTCAGACAAAAGTGGTAGTTTTTACTCATTCTGAAAATGGAAGATTCGCTGGGAATGTAGTATTTTAAAAATTTTGTTTACTATGCTGAAATAAATAGAACGAAGGCGAGGAAATTATTTATTGCCTTGTACAATATTCATGCCAGAATTTTGACGTTGACACACACACACACACACACACACACACACACACGTTGTGTAGTTGTCTACTGTTGTGTGATCGTTGTTGTAAACTCTTAAATACATGCATAAGTCTACAAATAAGTGGTACTTTTAGTGGATGGCTTACCTCTGCTAGATGTCAATTCAATTACCTTTTGATTTAGTTTGAGTATTTACTTTTTGATTACTTTTTGAGTTTGACTGAACTGAAAGTGATACTTGTGTCAGTAAAATACAACTGTTTGAAAACTCAAAAGTAGTGTTTTCTTTTCATTAGGCTTCACAACTCTGAGTGAAGGATTCAAAGTCATCACTAACACCAAACTGTTGGTGACTTCTGACACCTACAGTAGTGGAACCAAGACGCAACACTATTGTCAGGTCACCGTGGAAAACGGAAGAAGCTACACAGATAATTAAAATGGAATCGGATCCGCATTCTCCGCTTTGATGCCTTGCTCGGTTTTTACTGACCTCGGTTTCCTCCAGGCTGAGTTTAAGGTTCAGTTTGTGAACCTTCTTGGACTTTCTACTATTAAAGCTCTGAGAACCCTGGTCAAACCAGTGTTCTGAAATATTTTGGGGCTGTCTTTCTATTTTGGGCTCCATTAACACTTGGCAGGAACATGTTTTCAGAACACTTTCCAGCTCCATCCAATGCCAAGTCCTTCCATAACAAAGAAAAAAGAGAGAAAAATACATGAAATACAAAAAGAAAATACACTTCCTTTACTAAGCGAATAAGTGAATTAAATCAATTTCATAAACTTTGTGCATTAATTTCTGGGTCACAAAGAGCTGAAGCCAATCACAGCAACTCTGGGCCTAAAGGCGGGACACACTGTGGTTTGGTAGCCAATCACAGAGCAAGACACACACAGTCACACTCACACAGCTATGAGCAAATTTTGTACATTTCTGCTGACCACATGTTATTGACCTGACAAACAGTTGAAGAACATTCTAACTGCTCACAGAAAGACCCCAACTAGCCTCAAACTTCAGTCTCAAATTGGTTTGAAATCTTGCTCAAATAGACTTTCGCTGGGATTCAAACATGCAACCTTATGGTGAAGTACACCTGTCCACCACTAGGACACAACTAGATCAAGATGTCTCGTTTCTTTCTTTTCCTAAACTGAAAAAAAATGCTTGATAATAATGCAACGACTCAGGCTTTGTAGCAGGATGTTTTTCCATCTCATTCTGAACATTATCCCGCTGAATCTGAGGCAGCAGAAACCATTTGCAAATTCAATCAAGAGCAATAGTAGCACTATACAAATTCTACCAGGGTAGCGGAGCTGCATTTGTTATTTTGATTGCTCCTTTGGAGAGAATGAGTGTGATGTTGATGTCAGGGGGATTCTGCCAAACGTGGCAACACAGACACTCATAGATGAGGTGTGATGTGAAAATAGGATATTATTTATTCATTTTGACAGGATGTTATTAAGAAAGAGAAATGAGTGGAGAATAGGCTTCCGCGGGGATGAACATGGCGGCTGACTGTCTGCTGCTGCTGATCTGACAATCACTTTCACACATCTGCATGTTTGCTTTGTTCAGCTTGTTGGAAGCATCTCACATTCACGTTTGAAAATACACTATTTTGAAAATATATTATGTGTACCGATTGCTGGGAACAGTTGATGCCCAACCTACGGCCCCCGGGCAAAATCCGGCATGTTATTTTTTTTCCTTATACACAATAATTTTGTCAGTTTGAAATTAATACCAGAATAACTTTCTCGTCTTTGTAGGAAAAAAAAAAAAAAAAACGTCTAGAGTGTATGATCAACAGTCACCAGTGATTTTTTTCCAAATTTGCTAAAGGAAGAAGGGAAAATGACCATGGCTTTTGTAAGCACATACATTTGTGAGCAAACTTACTCAAAAATGAAAGAACTAAACCAGGGTTACATGCTTTACACTCATTCTTGCTTCACATACATTTACAAGATCTTCATTCTGTGAACTGGTTTCTAGACTGGCTTCTGAAAAACAAATTGTTGGGTAGTGTCCACCAATTGTTGAATTTTTAAATGATCTACGTTAAATATTTATTCCAAAAATGAATTGTGTATATGTTGAGGCCTACCTATTTAAAAAAAAAAAAAGTATCATGAAAGGTTGAGCACCACTGTCATAAAAAAAACAAAATAATAACAACATTAAAAATAATAATACTTTTTTTCTATTTTTTAAAGTGTAAGACTTAGAGATCAGCTTGAAATAGTTTGAGAAGCAACACTAAGCTGTCAGTCCATTTTTGCTGTTTTAATGAGTTACTATAAAAAAAACTAAAGCAACAACTATGCAATATCTCTAAACCAATAATGTGTTAAATTCATTTGTAGATATTATTTGATTTACTACAAATCAGATTATCATTTCCATATGGAACAACAACAGCTAAATTGCAGAATCACATCAGGAGTTTTTCAAATATATTTTGGCATTTTTGGCAATTTATTCACTGACAAATTTTGCTAACAAAAATTAATCTTGGTGGATTTGATGACTGTTGATTTGTGACTTAATCTCGTTCTTGTTTATGGGAGAATTCCAGAAGCCTAGTAATCTACTCTAATTTACTTAATCCCAGGGATGAAATTGTTGCATTACATTGGAAACTATTATAAAATAGTATGTAAACACTTTTAAACCTGCATCCGAATCAGTCGACATTTATTATATGAATATCAGATTGAAAAATACATACATGGCTTTAATGGGAAATATATTGCTGACAATTGACTAGTAAACATGACTTTCATTTTAATATAGTTTCTAAGATTTAATCTGGGGCTGCATTAGGCAAACATTAATTTCCTGAGGCGAAGATCCGGCACACACAGAATATTTATCAAATCCCTCCAGAACGGGGATTTCAGATGAACATATCATGTTGCCTCTAAACAAGCATAACCGAATGATGTTCCAATCAGACTCTGGGGATGTAGTTTGTCTTGCTGCGAACTGTAGAAGCAAGTTAAATGGATAGTTTGTGACATTAGACTTTCAATTAGAATGAGCGTTCTGATCACATCTTAATTGCTTAATCATTCTTTGCCACGATTTAGCAATCCAATATAACGTTTTAGCATTATCTGATGCCGATTCTATGGCCTGCTGTTTTCATACATTGGTTCTTTTCCTCAAGTGTTCCTCAAGGTAGTTTTACTCCAGCACGTATTGCCAAGCTTGCAATTCCCCTTGCGCCGGTGTGTTATTTTGCACTTCTAATTATAACCTTTAATCAGAGACCCCTTTTGATTGGTATTAACTGTGATAAGTAGTGGGGGGGGGGGTAACCAATCAGAAAAGTCTCGACTGGATGAAAATTTTGTTATCTCAAAAAGGACACTTTATCAGGCAGCGTACCAGACCAATATGAATTATGGTGTGTGATTTGTCTTTACAAGGTGAAAAGGGGACTAGAGAAGTTGCTGGCTTTTACTTTTCCGCAGAATCTTTTGTTCGGTTTTGCTGAAGTGACCAGATGGTGTCCCACAGGGACGGAGGCCTGTTATGTTCCTTCACACGAGACCTGTGAGTGAGACGTGGGTGAAACGGTTTGGAACTGCGCCTTTAATTTGTATGACCTAAACGTTAGCTAATGATGAGATAATTAGTATTTAAAGAATTGGTTAACTAGTTATCAATAAAATAAAAATATAATAATTGTTTCCAGGATTTGAAAACAAAATAACACTGTTCATCTATTTAGACTCGATGTGGGTTTCTGTGGGACCTTCATATTTCCGCTTAATTATATCCTTCAATGCTTAAAAATTGCTAAAATTAAAACCAAACAGCTAAACTGTGATTAAAAACGAACTTAATTGCTAACTTTTAATTCAAAATGAATGATTAAACCAGAGAAACCTGGGAAAGAAACACACAAGACCTGACTGTATAACAACCATTAGCATTTAGCATTAGCCTTAAGCTGACATGACACTCAAGACACACAACTTAACACACAACATAACACGACACGCAAACATAAACTTGAAACTTAAACATACAGAACGGTCTACATACAGAAACGTATGATTGTGGGAACTAGTTAACACAGATGAAGCAACTAAATTAAAACCACGAAATTGCCAATTAACCATTTAAAAAAATTGACAGGGAGCAAAATAAAATGTCACAATGACAAAATCTAAACAAGTGAGGAATTTTAGCTGCAATGTGTTTGATTACATATATGTAAATGAAATTATTATTTGTCAGTGTGGGGAATCAAGCACAGTTTATTTTGTTTATTTTTTTTTTGTTGTGTTTTTTTGTGTTCTCAGAGCATTTTCTGGAATTGTTGGAATGTTTTCTGCTGGACACTGGCATAATAAATTGTTCAGGACAAATAACGTCTCAATCCATTTATTCACAATTAGTACAGTAGAACTAATACCTGCAATAAAAAGCAAGTTTCATCCAAACTCCAAAGTGTGTAAAATCACATCAATCACTCCGTCCATAAGTGTGTTTGCTTTTGACACAGATTTGTGTAAGGAAGATTAAACTCAAACACTCCCACCCTTCACGCACACATAACAGTTTTTTAAATGACTGTTTTGCAATGTGAAATTATGTAAAGATAAAAAAAGATTGCCTTCTGCTCTAGATTGTTGCATACAATTACTATTCTTTTAATGGTCATTTGTTTAAGAGAGGAATCAAGATAGCGAGCGATTGCCAGGCTCCTGCAGAGATGCTGTGAAATGCACAAAGCTTTTGTTGTTGATTTGGTTTTGCCTAGTTAGCACCCTGCGTTCCCCACCTGCTCAGCCTCGGCTTGGGAAAGCTTGCCTGAGAATCACGCACTCTGACAATAAAAGTTACAAATGAGACAGAGTTGTTGAGATGCACTAATGGAGCACGATGCCAAGAGAAAATGATGTTTTTGTCCTTTTTTATGTATTGTTTTTGCCCTTTTGTGGGTAAAGCTTGGGAGAAAATGCAAATGTATATTCTATGTTTTGATAAAATGTATCATGATCGAAGTAATAATATATTTTAATATATATATATATATATATAATTATATATATATATACAGTATATTGATACCTCTACTTACAAATGACTCAATTTCGTTGAGTCGAGTTCTCGGTCGTTGTCGAGAAAATTTTGTGAAAATTCACTGTGATAGGTCAAATGTTGTACCCACAAGAATGTTAAGCAAGTTTTTCCTACCACTAATATGCAGGGACAAATCATACATTTTTAAATATATTAAACTCATTGCCAAATGTAATCTTGAATGTAATCTAGATTAGTCAAAATAATCTAGAATAACCTAGGTATACTGTTCTCCAGTAGTAGAAAAAAACAAAATCTTGTATTAGTTAACAAATTTAGGTGTTGTTTAAGCGGTGTTTAACTTTGAACAAGGTGCAAGTAACATTGGTCTTGTTGATGTTTAGAATAAATTGTATTTGTATGGTAGTTTTGAATATTTGTATTGATTATGTATAGAATTATTAGGAAATGCTTACTGCCAATAAACATAAAAGGCATTGCACTTTTTTTTTCTTAGAATTGCAAGTTTATTAATACAGAATTGCGAGTTTTATAATAATTAGTTTGCAAAAAGTCTACAATCAGAAAAGTGAGTTTTAAAATCAAGGAATGTCAATATGAAAATCAGCATATCTCATACATATATGCAAAAAATATATTTAAAATATATATGAAATGATGATGTATATTAAGAAGCTGGACTTGCCAACCACTGACCACAGTGTGACATGCACACAAGGCATTCTGGGAAGTGGAGTTAAAAACCAACCCAAGGATGGAAACCCAACAGCTCTCGAGGCAGTGCATTGTGTTTGAAACAGGAAGTTGGCGGCACAAGAAAGCGTCTACTTCATTTCTCGAAGCTGGTCACCGAATTTCACATAAGGCAATGCGTTTCATATACTAAGAATAAAGTTCCTTTTCAGGAATATTTGGCCGCCAGTCTATCTACGTTTTTCAGAAGTGGATAAGTCATTGTGCTGCGTCCTCTAATTCCTCATCAAGGGCTGAAAGTTAATGAAAATACAAGTGTGGTGCTGCCTGCAGGCCTCAACAATTAAACACTGGTCTTACAGCTGCCATCACAGCACTTACTGCCAACAGCCCCATATAAACCAATTCCTTTCACAGTGTGCTTCAATTACCGATTGTACAAGATTTGAGAGAAAACATCCCAAGACCGTTTGATATTCGAAAGCCAAGCGATTTCAGGGGCCGTTTATTGTTATTACAATACAATATATAGTCGTTTCGGGCTGAAAGTTAAGATGCAAAGGAGCGTGTGGAGCTGTAGGAAGCACGCGAGGTTTGTATGTCTTGTAAATGAGGTTGGATGGGCTTGTTGGGAAAGCTGCCACAGAGACCAGAACGTTCTAATTGTTAGGGAAGTTATTGCTTAACATGGTTTGTCATGATGGGCTTTTGTAAATTTCGGGCAGGGATATTTTGCTCGTTTTGGTGGTAGAGCTTGTTGAATAGACATTATATCTTCTATCTATAGTGTGTTCTGTTACACTTTCACACACACACACACACACACACACACACACACACACACATACACACACCACAATCAGATCTTTTTTTCTTTTCACTGTTATTTAGCATTCCAAAATGGACTGCAAAAGGGCAAACACGAACGCTGAATGAGACACGGCATTTTGTTTGGTTTCTGCCTGAGTGAGAACTGAATATTGGAAACAATGGATATTTCCAGCCATCCAAATGATATGAATACATCAGTCATGCCTAAACAGTTTGAAAGTGAACTCCCAGCCAGAGAGCAAGGCTGCTGCTCTTTATTCATTTCTGTTGACATGGATGTGCACAATTGTATTGCCTGAACAAATGGCGTTTTTAACTCAAGATAAATCATCTGGCTTGCGTGTGTATTCTACAGTATTAATTGGTATTTATTTAATAAATCTTTACTACTATTCAACGTTAGTTTTGTGGGTGTTGCCGGTTGAAAAAAAAAAACAACGTTCTATGTATTTTTATTTATTTTTTTATTACATTTGAATTAATCAATTGTACTTTTTAAAATCAATATATCGTATATACGTATACTGTACATATAAATCTGTACATTTATACTAGTTTTCTCTTTATTGTTGATGTTGTCTTTATTGTACGTTTTTATGGATCTCAGTGGACCAAGTAGATTTTTCATTAATTTTGCATTACATTAAACTACTTTTTTTTATATTTATTTTGATAGTTGGAAACTGTGTTTTTATCATTAGTCTTTTGAGGTCATTGAGATATTCATCTAATCTCCTTCAACGCATCCATGTGAGTTCTTTTCAATAGAAAATCATTAGGTATGAATAAATGAAGTTAACTATTTGTGTGGGCAAACTGGCCTCAATGAGCAGAGCGCGGCTTAACTGTAGCACACACTCCATTAAAAAACACACAAGCTAAACTAATTATTCTCCATTAAAAAACACACACAAGCTAAACATAATATTTAGCATCAACCAAATTAGTCTTGGAATGTAAAGCAAAATGAGTATCACTAGGGACCATATCAGAATTGTACTGTGTGGAGTTACAAGCAGTGAAGTGAACACACAAAGCAGGAGCAGTGGGCAGCCTTGAGCTGTGGCATATGTGGGTGTCAGTGTCTTGCTTATGGAATAGAATAGACACTCTGGAATAGAACCCGCTGGGCCGGGATTAGAACCTGCAACGCTTCAGTGGCGTCTCCAAAAAGACCTAAACCGTGTTAATTTCGTTGACGAAATATTTTTGTCATTGTCTTAGTCAACGGAACTTTTTCCCTGATGAAAATGAAACGAGAACTGTATAAAAACTTTCGCTCGGGTACAAAAGCTTTAACAAAATGTATTGACACTTTGACGACAACCAATCCTAATGCGAGCTTGTGGAGAAAGGCGGGTGTCAGCGCAAAGAGAACCAATCAGGACATGGAGCTTTTCATGGCACAAAAAGCACGTTCAGCTGGCTAAGTTAGAGGTTAGCGTCTTAAAAAATGTCTACTCCCGGCAGGAAAAAACGGTCAAATAAATGGATTCATTTTACATTCAACGCGACCTTAAAGAACTATCTGTATACCGCGTGAAGCAACCATCATGGGCAAAAATATAGTAAACCTGAGCCGCCATCTGCAGATGAAACTTTTTTTTCTTTCAACGTGCAACCATTTGTCACTTACAAACATGATGCAATTATAATTTATTTTATTTTACTGTATTTAATTTTCTATTTGTTGAAGTTTCATTCATGAGAATACATTTATCTGGATTGTCTGGATTTAGAACAAATAAATGTCTTTCCAAATAAGCAAGATCTTTGTATATATTTTACGTTCATAATTAACTACGTGTTCAGATTTCTTCAGATATAATGTATAGCACCTATATTTTTGTTGACTAAGTTCATGCTGTAATTTAGTCCACTAAAATTAGACTAAAGCTAAAAAAAAATAAGATGACTAATTTGGGACTAAAACAAAACTGAGTTTTAGTCAAAAGACCATGACTAAAACAAAATTAAAAATCTTTGTCAAAATTTACACTGATTTTCTTTTGATTCAGATGAAATCGTTCAGATTTTAAAGTAAAATTATAAATATTTATTTACTTGAAAGATTAGTTACATTTATTTAGAAATCCGACCTTATCGGTCTTCAAGTGCAGAATAATGGAATAAATATAGCAGAACATTTGTCAAGAAACTCTTTTCTTGAATTCCAAATGTTTAACTTGTGCTGAAGCTGATGAGTGAGTATTGTCAGCCACCCCATTGGATCCTGGCTCCTCTTTACACGGGCGTTAGTTTGAGGTGTAACCGGTACCGCTGTCTCTCTCCCGTCCTGTTCTTATCTGTCTTTGATACTGCACCAGTTGGAAGATAAGACAGCATTCTTTATTTTGTGGCTTTGTGAAGAAAGAAATGCATTAGTCAGCAAAATATACAATATAGTTGTTTGGAAAAAAAAAAATACAAAACAGAGTTAATAAAACCATTCTTTAGCATTTTGGGGTTTCGCAGCATTTTTATATTAAAAATTTTTAAATCTTTTTTTCAATCTCAATTTTCTAAATCAATTCAATAATAATAAAAAAAATTCACATGCTTGACGCGTTACTTTCTGATTTGTACTACTATATGCTTTTGAGGGTTACTCGCAGCCGGGTTTTAGCATTATCCGGGTCGCACCCGGGTAGCTTTCAGAAATATTGTTTCTAAAGTTTCATTTTTAATATTTAAATATTATTCAAAACACTATTCACAGTGAAAGAAAGTAAAAGTTAGTCAATATTTCCGCTAGTGACAATATCGAAATTGTGCTTTGAATTTACCCATGAAAGTGAAGTTACACACACACTAACCCGGAGCAGTGGGCAGTGTAGTACCCGAGGGATCCTGTGTGTGTCAGTGTCTTGCTCAAGGAAACTCAGTTGTAAAACCAGCAAGAGCCAGATTCGAACCTGCAAAGAACCCGGCTCTTCTCTGGCTCTTCAACTCTACAAAGTTTTTCTTGTGGTGGTGGATTTAGAAGCCAATAGAACTTTATCTCTCCTGATTGCTTCAGAAAACAACTGTTCCTCTCACAAATGACGCAGAACAAGGCTAATTATTTCCCAGTGGTCAAGAGCGGCACAATCTCCCTCCTGACCAATGCAAAAGTGACTCAAGTTCATTCCAGACCAGGACAGGAGAGTGAAGTTCCATTAACGTAGACCAAGACTCATGATCAATTTAATTGAAAAAGGTTCACTCTAAGTTAGATTGTGAGTTTTGGTTCTGGGCATCTTAATCAGGCAGAATTTCTACTGTGTCCAATTATTTTGTGTTTCAAGAAAGTTATTGCCGCACAGTATGAATGTGTTTTTTTTAATAGATGGGTTTCCAGTCCAATAGATGGGATTTTTTTTAAACTCTAGATAAGGGAGATGGTGATTCCAGGTATGGCCAGGTGATTTAAGAGTTTTGTGAGCATAGAAACCCTAATACGTCATTTAAGAAACTTCCTTGATGGAAGAGAGCAAAAGTAGAGGCTAATTTGAATTAGCAGTATTAAGTTTCAATTGAAGGCTCAAATTGGCAGCATATGGTGACCTTCCCCTCTACACTTCAGTGTGTCTCCTGCCTCAGGCCAAGAGTTCTTGAGATTGGCGCCAGATCCTTGTCACCCTGAAAAGGACAAAGCGGAAGAAAATGGATGGATGGGTGAATGAATGGTGACCTTCTATAAACATGTTGTTGAAGCTAATTGGGTATTAGTAGCCAAATAGTAACAGTACTGGCATGACTCCATCCATAAGGAAACCGGTGGTACACAAGTAACCAAGATGTTGGCATCGGGATTGAGTGCAGGGGACCTTTTCAAAAAACTGTGGCAGAACTATAACCAGCATCTGTCATCTCCGCAGTTTCTTTTCCTTCCACAGAAATATTTTTTAGTATAGCTCTAGTATCTATGCTTCTACGTAAGTAAGGGAAGTGACTACTTTTGTCAGCACTGTTCAGAAGACAATTTTATATAAAGTGACTTTCCATTGAATTTCCATGCGCAATCAAACCTATGAAATTGGTTGTAATTTTCACGAGTGTGAAATGGAGGAAAAACATGAACAGGGTTAATTTTGAAATGCAAGTATTTTTGCAGTCCGTGGCAATAAAGCTTTATGCAGTGTAAGCCTAGCATGTCCCGTTTTAAAATGCTCCTTTTAATTTGGCTATTATTGAATCCTACACCAAACCTTTTCATCCGCAAGTGCTTTTGTAGATTGCGTGAATCATCGCCATTCTTGCACGCCACTCTATTTGCTGATATAATAAGCCGTGGATCATGCTTGCCTGGAGAACAACATGACACGTTCATGTTCAAGATTCTTCGGGGAGAAATTGCAAATCAGACAGTGATCCTGGTGCGGGCTTACATGCATGTGCTACACATCTGACTCTCTGAAACCGCCAAAATTTTATCGCTGACAGCCAGCTACTAGGGTGTCAGGTATATATCACTTGGAATTATTTACCCACCCACCAGCTTCCACCGAGCGAGAAAGAACCAGAGAGAGAACGGGGGGAATAAAACAGACCACTGGATTTTTTTTTTTCCGCTCTTTTTAACCATCCATGTATACACCTTGACAGGTCCACGGGGATGGTCTCTCTCTCCTCTCACTCTTCAAGAAGGGATGGAAAAATGAATTTAAGTCTTGGCCACGACGTTGAAATTACCTGCATGGGATACACTTTGGAAAGGAAGAATTCCCTGTGGTTGCCGTTGCGAGGCGGCCATGTCAATTGTTTGTTTACATACTGCGTTGCTCCAGGCGGTACGAGTGTGCCTGGGGAAAGAGACAGCTACTCATCAGTACCCATGAACCACTGCCACAAGGCCTGCCAACTTAAGAGCATAAAGAGTGAAACTGTGATGCCACATCAGGGAGACTAAAAGACAAGCATAGTGGGGGGGGAAATAGAAATTATTTTGTTATTTCCTATTTCTTTATGGGTTGCAGTGATCTGGAGCCAATCACAGCGCTTGTTGGTCACAGGAAGGAACACGCCTACTTTGTTAGCCAATCCATCACAACGAAAGACATATACACATTTACTATCAATGACCCATCATATTTAAGGATTTAAAATGTTCTGTTGATATTATTTGTCAATAAAGATTTTACTAGTTAGTTGTAATTGTGCTTTTGTGGAAATTACAAGAAGCCCAATGTTGTCTAAAACCATTGACTGTAAAACACAATAAAAGCTATAGTTGCTAGAGTTTTACTAACCCATAGTTAAGTTTAAGCTCAACTTAAAAAAAGCACTTTTCACAATCTGAGGTTGTCTTGAAGGAAACTATATAGGAAACCAATTTTCAGGAAGGATTACAGTAAATATGGATTGTGTACTTGAAACAAAAAGACTTTCGAGGACAATGACTCTATCCAACTTTTTAAAAATAGCAATGTAAACATGCAAACCAAATCGTTATTTTTTTACAACCTATAATGAATGCACACTTTATACATTTTCACTTGTATTTTAATTAATAATTTTAAAATTCTCACCTGTAAATAACATTAGCAGCCCATCTGGCATTAGATTATCAAGCACAAACGACCTGTGACAAAATAATTCTCATTTTCAGTACTTTTTTTAAAGAAGTTTGCATATTGCACCATTTCTTATAAAGTTTATTTTTCTTTTGTTAAATGGAATGTGAACTGTGAATGAAAGTTCCACCATAAGACAGACTTTTATTAGTAATGCTTAGTGAAGCATAACAGCTTTAGTTACTGCTTTATCTGAAACCCTCTGAAAAATCTTTTGACAAAAGTTTTCACAAAAATAGTTTGAGGGACCGTTTCTTTGTCTAATCAATGCCTTTTTATGAAGTGTACATACTAATTGAAGCTTTGATGTAATGTAAAGTTATAGGATAAGCAATTTATTACTTTTTTGCATGCATACAATTACAAAATGGTTTACAAAAAAATGGTTTATATTTTATTATCTAAATATTATATTTATATTCTTTCAGTTGCCAGGACTACATCTTCAACATAAAACAAATGTTAAATGTCATCAAAGGTTATTTAAAAATTCTTCATTTGATTGAAATCTAACAAAAGTAAAAAAAAAAAAAAA